>JASDQU010207457.1:31102-48627 GCA_032191745.1 Picea mariana
CTTGGAATCCTATAGATAATCCTCACTCTGACATGAATCTCTAAGTCATTAAGTCAATCAAAACTTCTTCAACTACTTTCTTAGCAGTGCTGAGCTCATCTGACATACAATCTCGGGTCAACTAGCTCTGGTATGAAATGAATTCAAAGACTACAATGAATGGTATGGGAACAAGGCAATGATCACAGGGTGAAGTAATATCAGGTTTCAGGCTCAAATTATCACTTAGCAAAAAGTATTCTGGGTGCATGGCGCAACAGACTAAGTAGGGAAACTTAGAAACGGTATGCTTACAATGGGTATGAGGCTACATTAACTTATGTTATGTCCATTATGGCACGGTCTAACGGTATAGTGGTGAGCCATAAATTCTTTCTGACCCATTCGAAGCGGCATTTGAATGATTATATTGGCTTCCAACAACTATATTACTTTGCCTTGGCGAAGTGGCATATGTCGTTGTTCTGATATCCTGACAAAGCTCCAATTCTACAAAGTGTCTTGCTGCGAGGTACCCTCTGGGATCTTCTGTTATTTTTTTATCTTGTCCTTCTTCTTACTTAGCTTTCTATTCTTCTTTTCAGTGAGATTCGTCTCGGTGATTCTCTTCCCATTTTGATTCTTATTTTCCTTGGATATAGTCACTTCGTGCTAGTGAGATTCTCTCCTAGGGTTTAGGTATATCACTTCTTCTTTGTCTAGGGTCGAAACTTCATCCTTTTTTGTAGATTTGGCCTCAACATCTGGGCTTATAGTCTCATATGGATTCGAGAAGTTCTCCTATTCTTCTATCAATTGTGCAATCCTTTTAGTCATGAAATAGTTTAACTCTTGTCTGTGTTGTTCTAAAACCTCTTCTTCTTCCTTCTTTCTGGCTTGATCTCTTTCAATCCAAGGTTTTCCGAGTAGCATAGTAAATGGGGCATTGTCCTCAATGAATTTGATAATCTCAAAATCTTCTTCTATCGAAGTTCCATTGACTGTCATAGGTATCTGAGCGATTTTTCCACATAACATCATCAGTTTTCCTCTAAATAGTCCTATTCCTCCCAGTGAAGGAATCATGGCAGGCTTCCCTATAGCTTCCAAAGTTCTTTTTGGAATAATGTTCACTTGTGTTTCTTCATCAAGAATACAGTCAATGTAGTATTCCCCTATTCTTGCTTTGAATTGCTCCTTTTCTTTGAAGATCTATGGTATTCAAACATCTTTATGTTCCTTCAGAGTTTCTTTCATCTGTATTAATACTTTCTCTGATTCTTGTTGGGTTTCTACCTTTTCTGGATCTACCCTATGGTATTCTTGATTCAGATTTATACTTTCAAGATTAGCGATCAGTCTAGGGAAATCCAATATTCTTGATGGTTTATAGCTTTGCAATAGAGACAAATAGGTCTTCTACCAGTGCATTCCCTAGCTAGATGGCCTGTTTTTTTGCAACTATAACATAGGATTAATACTCGCTTTATTTTAAATGATCCCCAACCTCTTCTATACTACGCACTAGAATCATAATAGCTAACCTGAAAAAAATTCTTTCTAGGATCCCGCATCCATTTGTTAGTCCAAACATTCTTTCTATGCATAGGTATAACATATCTATCATTATACTTATTATATCTATTCATATAAAACTTTATTTCATCTATTAATGCCCTAGGTTTTAAGCTAGGATAGAATATATCAAACATACCTAGATCAATGCTCTAGAAACAAAAAAATTTCACTTATCTTACTTCTATAGAGAACAAATCTTTCAGATCTAAAAACTTTTAATTATTCTTAGCTTTATTAGAGCACAGAGCTTACAAACTTACCTCTTTTCTGCATATATGACCTCTTTCTTTCATAAATTTCCACTTTTACTTTTCTTAGAGCACAGAGCATTCAGATCTCGCTTCTTTTCCTCAGATATGATCTTCCTTCTTTAGCACATATCTTTTCAGATCAAGTGGATTACTGTGCACTAGGGTACAGGTCCTCGCACAGAGCTTTTATAGTTTCAGGAAAAATCTTTTCACAAAGCCTCATTTTCCTTAGTTCTAAGCAATCGCAGTTTCAGGTCTTGGCAACGGAACCATTTTTTGGCACAGGGGAAGACCCAGGGTTCAATGCTCAAGAGCGCACCAACAAAGCCCTAACTATCGACCCTTTCGGAAACACCTGCAAAGAAGATGAAGTATCACCCGAGGTAGAGGTAGGGGTGGTTGCAAGACTCAGGTGTCTACAACCTTAGCTGGGACACATATCTGTGATTATATCACTTACAGAGCACTTAGCATCGATCATTCATCAATATTCAACCCTTATTATACTCCGCAGACAACACAGAGAATCACGCTGTAAAATCAGATTTACAGTATTTTAGCACGTAACCATAGTAACCCATATCCAGTAGATCTGCACTAAGCATCCTCATACACATCATATATAACAATCATATATATCGAAGAAGCACAGAGCATAAGTGGATATATCAAAGAACATAGCATAAGCAAAGATAAACACATTGAATCAAAGCACAGAGCATAACACACAGATTTACATGGTTCACCCCCACCCTGGGGATATGTCCATAAGATATTCTTCTTTATTATTGTCTTCAATCTGTTACAACCAAAAAGACTTCAAAACCCTTATTATCATAGGACAAAATATCTGTGCAGCTCGCTAAATCCTTCTTCCTTGAAATACAACACTTAGCTTTCTATAGCAACCTCACAGTAACTTGCACTTAGCCTTGCAAGCCTTACACAGTTCACACAGAGCACTTATTCAACATCATATAGATGCACTACCAATTGCACTAAGCAATCACATCTACTACTTCTTACATTGCCTATCCTTCTATTTATACATTACAAAAGTGGGCCTAAGCATGGGTAAACCCACGGGCCGACATCCCTTTCCCATTACATATTCCCAAAAAACCAAAAGGGGGCCTAGTTTATACAATTTTCACTTCTCTTTGCGATTTGTCTTTGACAGGCTGTCAAAGTCCCAAAAACGGTCAATTATGACCAAGCGTTCCTCAAAACTTGGTCAAGGGACAACATGTCTCAAGGAAAGTGCTCTGTTGGTGTTGTTTCTCTCAAACAAATTCATCAAGGCATCATACATCTGCTTATTTTTCTTCAAGTTGGAGATGTGAGGGATTAAATGGTCTCTCATAGAATAGATGATGATCTTTATGGATTTTCCATAATTCTTCCTCCATTGATATTTTTTTTGCATCATCCTGATTCTGGTACAACTTCTTCAACATACTTCATCACGTCACTCTCTTCTAGAGTGATGAACAATCTAGATTTACAAGAACTGGAGTTGGTTATTCCATCAAGCCTATCTTCCACCAAAAATACAGTTCACCATGGTTGTTGGAAGAGTGCAGAAACTTTAACCTAAGTTGCAGTTGCAGCAAAACAATGAATTGTAGGAAAGGTACAACAAGCTGCTCTAGAAGGTCAATGCATGTGTAATAGTTTTCTTTCAAGAACTTTGCTCCGATAACATGTTGGATTTTCATGTTGTTCAATTACATTCAATTTATTTACAAATTTACATCAACTGAAGAATAAACCATGAACAATAGCAACAATAATAACCAAGATCACAAGAATACTAACCATGCACAGAGACATGAGTACAGTAGAAAATGATAAGATAAAAATGATTATAATAGATTGATATATTACTACAATGATGAGAGTTTCATATACATAGAACATATGATGACCATCCATGAAAGGATGTGTCCCTTGGATAATAAGTAACTACTTATTTATTAAGTATATTTATACATTGTATTATAAATATCATTTCATATACATATATGGAATAATGTATTCTCGATGTTGTCCAAACATCAACATGTACAACATATTTTGTCCCTTCTTTAGTTATGTGATATTGATTATTTTCCTTGTAGAAGATTGATTTGGAATGATATAAATAAGGGATTTCTAAGATCATTCTACATTTTTTTAGCAGCACCACACCACATTTTAGTTCATCCACATACTTAGATGTAATTGAAAACTTTATGATGCATTGCTTTGTTATGGGAAATTTATGATCTTTTCTTATCCAATTTAGTAAATAGGGTTTGTGATGTATCTTAGTGTTTAATCCCAATTTCTTAACCACTTCTTCTGAAATTAAGTTAGATTGAGATATTTTATATATCAATGTATCAATCTTAGTATGTTTCATTATGAACCTTATATAAAACACTTTACTTCTTGAATCAAAACCATCCCCAATTTTACATGTCAAACCAACTACTGTGATTTTAGACTCATCACCTGAATCATACCCCAAGTATCTTTCTGGTGTTGTTGTTCAACTTTTTTCCTCCCTTTACTCTCTTTGAACCACTTTGATCTCTTCTTTGGGTGCAATTGCTTGCAATGCTCATCATTGTTCCCTTCTTTATTGCAATGCTTGCAAGAGAGCTTCTCTTCCTTCACTATCGTTGGATTTTCTTTCTTCCCATTCCCTTTTCCTTTTCCATCTTTTTTTGAAGATGTTTCCCCTAATACACTAACTACAATTTTCCCTACTTCAATATATGTTGCTTGAATAGAAACCTCATCAATATTAGTAGGTCCAAACATAAACATAGTATTACAAATATAAGCAAGAAAACCCCCTATATGATTCATAAGAGTTTCTTTTGTAGTTAATGGAACATTTAACATCAAAGACATCTTATGAAATTCATCTATATGTTCTTTCACTGACAGTCCTTTTATTAACTTAAGACTTTTCCATTCAATTAAATCCTTTTCCTTATATCCCAAAGGATAGAACTATTTTCTAAGTGTGGAAATAAAATCATGCCATGATGGAAAAATCTTACCAACTTGTTGAGTTCCATGTAGCATTTTACTTTGCCACGAGATGAGAGTTGTGCTTTCAAGATGAAGTGATGCCAATCTAATTTTGTTTTCCTCATATTTGATTTTATACACATTACAATATACCTCAATTTGTCTAACCCAATTATCAAGTTTCTCATCATTAACTTTGCCATCATACATAGGAAAAACAAATTTTACATCAAGTTTAAGTAATGGCATATCAGGCTTATGCTTATGAGAATGTTTTCTTCCAGTAGAACTTGAACTTGTACTTGAAGAAGAAGAAGAAGAATATGGAGATGAAGGAGGTGAAGGAGGAGTTTTAGGAGGGACCTCTCCTTCTTCACTTTTGTCTTGATTTAGATATTCCCCTTGAAAAGGTCTCTTCTATTCCAAGTAATCATCATACAACACTTTTACCATATCTGACATGGAAAATAAAGTTCTCTGAAACTCTCTTTCATTTTGAGAAAGACCTTCTTCTGATGCCATCTTCTCACTTCGAGATGTCCTCTTTCTTGATCCAATCTCTAGATCTCCTTCTATAAGATCGCATTCACCACAACTTAGTTTTTCCCTGGTAATCATGCAAACTCAAACAACCAACTGTCAACCTTCTCTGACACCACTTGATCTGTAATTGATCTTTTAAATACTTTGGTTAATTCTATGCATGAGTTGATTTACCATTTACGAACTAAGAGAAGAAGCTTAATGAAATAAGTTGCAGCCATATAAGAAGTAAAAAAGGAAAACCATAACACCAAGATTGTTAACGGAGTTTGGCACAAGTTTTCCTACGTTTCCAATAATTTTTCTTAGTGGGAAAGGCTTCTTATTAATATTCAATGATTTAATAATACAAAAAAAGTCTTACATAATAGCTCCTCAAACCACCTTTCAGATATGCAACTTTTGGATAGAAACATACATCAAAATTTGCTAGAACAGGAAATTTTGAGACTTTTGAGTATAATGTCAACTATGCTCAGATCGACATCTCAGGCTCTAGAGGAAATGTTTTGTTCAGCTACTCAGATGTAGAAGCAGAAGCCATATTCAGAATCCCCTCTTCATTCTACAACTTTTGAGCATAAAATCGACCTGATTTTGAACAGTCCCTTGAGGCCTCCCTTAGAGAAAATCCCGATGTTGCACCCTATTAGATATGTACAGTCCATACAATCTCAATTTGTGTGCAAAAAAAAATTAACTTTTCTCAATTTTTGTGCCCGACTAAATAAGATAGTCTCCACCAAATTTGGTGACCTTCTAGAGGGTGCCATGTGGTGCCTCCTCATTGGGCCACATGTCACCTCACCATTGGCCAGAGCCATGTCATTTCCTGCCACGTCAACCTACACAATCATCGTATAGATCCCACATGTCATCCATACAGCTACCACATCATCGTACGACCCTACCATGTGTCATTCGTACGAATGCCACATCATCATATGACCCTTCCATGTGTCATTCATACGAATTCCACATCATTGTATGGTCTTGCCATGTGTTATCCATACGGGTTCCACTTCATCATATGACCCTACCATGTGTCTCATCCGTACAGTGCCACGTGCCACCTCCATACAGTGCCATGTGTTACTTTTGTACCGGTCCAAGTCAACCCTGAAAATTCCAAAAATGATTGACACGTGTCATCTCTTGGTGCTACCACATGTCATGTTAACATCATCATGACGCACTGCTGATGTCATATGTTGAATTTGACTTTTTTTTCTTATTTGACATGATCTTTAGATCATGATATCTTCTTCATATAGTGTCCATTTTCAGAAAAAAAAAAAAATATGGCCAGAATTGGCATGATGAGCCCAATGAAATGGAGTTGGTTTCTTTTAATTCCAAGAACTTTAATTTTTAGGCCTTCCTAGATCCATTTTGGATCATGCAATATCCAAGGTTGTTTTTTTGAAGTATTTGGGTCATTAGATCTATATGTTTCTACATACATGCAGATTCTGGATGGAATCCTTTATGGAAGTAAGTGCATTTCTCCCTTTTCTTCCCTTTCCCCCTTTGGATCCAGAGGCATTGTGGAAGGGTTTTGAGTACCCTTCCTTCTTTGGATTTTCATGCTATTTCCTTTTGTCTCTGTATTTATACTTATGATACTGATGACCACTACCATCTTGCACAGTAAGTGCATGCACCTTTGGGCCTTTAATTTTTCCCATACTGATGAGCTTTCTCTACTCTTGTGTCAGGGACTCAATAAAGTCCTCAAGGGAGGGCATCTTCCAAGTAGATCTAGATACAAATCGAACTGAATGAAATGTGAATACAAACACTTAGTATTATGGACCAAGTTTGGAGAGAATGGTGAGAACCATTTGTTTCTCCTCCTTAGAGTTATCAACCCCCCAAGCTTTGAGTTGCGACAACAAATCCTTATATTTGGTAAAGAAATATTGGATATTTTCAAAGGTTTTTGCATCCAATGTGAACAATTCCACTTCGACAAAGTGTCCCCTCATCTCTCCCTATTTTTTAAAAAGCCATTCCATGGTGGTCCAAGATTCATTGGGGGTTTTATAGGAGGATATATGAAAGAGGAGTTCAAGAGAAATGAGACTGCAAATTCTTCCAAACGCTTTATCCATTCGATTTGGATACTTGGATTTTTATATGGATGATGTTGGTTTTGTATCTATGTTCATGGTTAACCTATATAATACTCTGCTTCAAATATGCATGATCATCTTCCCCTTCCATGCAAAGAAATTGTATGGTGTAAGAATGAATTCTTTTGAAAATTCCATTTTTCCACTGTCTTCAATCTTCGGTACCTGCAAAAATAATTTGGTGTGTATTTTCCCTAGAATTCCATTGGATATGATACCATTTAAATGTTTGAACCTGCATAGAATATATCTAGATAGGAATTGACATACACACTTGCAGAGAAAATATGAGAAAAGAGAAGCAGGAGAGAAAGAATGGAAGATTCACCTTAACCAAATGAATGAATGATAATTTACACATGATATACTATGTATAACTCAAATAATGTGCATTGGAGGAGAAGCCAATGCTCCATAGTGGTGGTATAGAGTGATATGGACACAAAAAAAGAGTTACAGGAGTAAACTACCACCTAGTCTAGTCTCTCGGGAACTTAAGGGAGTGAACTGCCACCTAGTCTGAGTTAACTAGTCTATCAATCTTCAGTTAAGTGACTGAAACATATTGAAGTGAGGAGGAGATTAGGAAATCATGAGTAATGTGCTAGTATTCTGATGATACCAAGGACAATGTGCATTAGATGGTGATGATAACAATGATACATGGTGATAATCCCAATGTAGCATCTGGACTCCACTCAACTGATCAAACTAAAGTGAAAACTGAAGAGAATATTCTCCTCGAGGAATATTCTCCCTAACATTTAGGAGAGTGGATAATGACTAATAAGCATAGGGAAAACCTTAGGAAAAATAAATCCTAGGTGTGTGTGAAGTACTCCAACAAATGGAAGAAGTACCTTCAAATATTTTACCATAGTTAAAGAATGGTAAAGAGAGAAATTGGGTGGCCATAAATATTGGCACTGTGGTTACTGTTGATGATAAAAATCACAATGAGGATTTCTCTCGTAAAGTATTGATAAAAACTATTATTTAAACTATGCTAATGATATATAATACTAGTAGGTGCGACCCCCTTATAGACTAGAGGCTCAGAGATAGTCTTATCACACATTTTATGTTGTTATTTCGATGTTTCTTACAGGGTTCTATATGATTGATGATGCAATCTTGTTTTTTTTTGTGGCATAATGGCAAATGGATAATGCATTTTATGTTTTGATTTCGTTATTCTAATATCTAAATTCCATGTTATGAATGTCTTATATTTATTGTTGTTACATTTGATATTTTCCCCATGATTCATTACCTGTTACACCTGCACAAGACACATGTTAGTAACAACAAGAAACAAGAGAAATGGAAAAAGTCTTATAAAAAAAATCCAAGAAAAGGAACTATACTATACTATTCTAGACTATGTGCAAATGAAATTAAAAGGAAATAGTGTTAGTCCTAACTAGCAATGGTTAGTGGTTATACGAATTATATTGAGTTATATTGGGCAAATTTGATATATGTTATGGTATGGTTTTGGAAATGGTTAATATGGATTGGGGAGGTGCAATTGGAAAGCAATATGTGCAAGTTTCAATGCATGGAATTAATGGTATATTTTTGGTTGGTTGTCATGTACTACAAAATTGAATGGGGTGGAAGATGGAAGCGACGTGCAATAAATGCATGTCACTCCATACTTCTCCCACTCGGTTGTCACCATAGCATGGTTATTGTTCATTTGGTTTTGTTGTGGTTAAGATCCAAGATTTAGGACTGGAAGGAACTACTCGACCAACTCTCCCTTTTTAAAGACATTGGTTACAGGTATGGTTCTTTTCACCCATCCATGAGTTTACTCTATGTATGAAACAAATGATGGCTTGGTGATGTGTTGGTTTTTGTTTTCCTGAGATTGGCAACTATGTAAACGTGTGGGTATTTTCTCTGGAATGATTGTGTGGTTATTCGTTTGCAAATGGAAAATTTGATGGTTGAAGTTGTGATTTCATTGGTTGTTTTGTGTGTTAGAAACTGTGATGGCTCTCTGTTATTTTTAGTAGTTATGGGTATTTTGTTGGAGGGTTTCACTCTGTTTAGCATTGTTGGCTGCCTCCTCACAGTTATGGTAACCATATCTAGTTGTATTCAGTTGTTCTAGGGTTGCTGTGTATGTTTTAAACTACCTTTGGGTCACTGTGTATACTCCAGAGCCATGTTCACGTTTTTTTCACCTGGTCGTGGGATTATGTTTGTGATTTGGCATCAACACAATTGGTTAGGGGGTGGCCATTATGCCAAGTATGATTTATGGTTGTTGGTACATGGGGTCTGCATTTCCATTGGAATTGTTATAAATTGGTTCGACTCTTAAGAAAAGCATGAGGGTTATGCCTCTGTGCGTTCTTGGTATTTGTTACTGTCCAGTGAGAAATCACTACTCCTTTTCATTGTTTCCTACCCTACCCAGTATTAAACTATCACACTAGTTACATGAGCTGAGGGTTATAAAAGCTTATGGTTCCATTGTGCTTGTTTCAAAGGTTTCCCACGTACTGTTGATATGGTCGACCTCCAGTCTCCCTGTGTTTTGGTGACCGAGCGAACTCTTGATTATTTCCTGTGTTCATGGTTACAGAGCCCGATTGATAACCCTAACCAGTCACACTCTTGTCGGTATCTTCTTTACTGTCATAAATGAGTTGAGTGGTTATGATAGTGGTTTTGAGTATGTTCTCATCTTTGTTTGATCAGGTTGTTGGAAATTTGTAATTGGGGATGAGAATTGATATACATTTGTTGCCTCCTTTTGTTGTGATAGTTGCACCAATAACCTAGCTCTTTTTTTTTTAGTAAATCGATTGATTGGGAGTAAATGGTAATATACAGTCACAGGGTTGCCTCTTTTCATTATGCGTTGGTTGTTGTTTTCCTACATCCTGTTTTCAATTATAGTTGGTGGTTGTTGTGTGCTTGATTAGTCCCTATCGGGATCATTACAAGTTGTAAAGTTGATGATTGTGACTTGGTTGTTCACTGTGTATGGTTTATGGAGACATCATGCATCGTTTTGTTTTATTGCACCATCATAAATGAAGCGCAGGTTTTGTAGTATGGTTTCATTTCAATTTTGATGGTTAATATTGTCAAAAGAATGGAATTGGACAAGTTTTAAAGGGGTTTGTTCAACTCAGGAAAAGACCTGTGTCTATGCTTGATTTTGGAAATTGTGAGTTATGGGCAGTGGTTGATATACTATATAAATATATGTTGGGCAATATGATTGTGTGTTCCTTGTGATTTGTTAAATGAAAAGAAAATAAATGAAAAGAAACAAATATCCCCTTAATAAGACTATTGAAAGGCATAGTGTAGATGAGTATGATTATACACTGTGTTAATGGAAAAAGTTTAAAGGTTGTGTTAGGATATTTAGACACTTAGGAGCTAGTTAATATCTACTTGGTCTAATGTGTGATTAGGTAAAAGTGTGTTTCTTAGTGTTTTTCTTTAGTATGCATTAGTATGCATCTATAGTTAGGAAATCCGACAGTCACGATATGTTCGTGACATAGAGTGATCTGACGGTTCATACTCTCCTTGATATTAACGACCATTCATCTGTGGATTAACACCCAGTTGGTCCATGATATCTATTTAAATAGAATGGAGGGTCATTTTCCGATGATCGATTGTGAGAAACTCTCTTGTAAAATCTCTCTGTAATCTTTTTCTTTTGCATTAATAAATTTCTCCAAGTAGTCGTGTTGGTTGGGGTCGTGGATGTTTCCCCATAGGGTTTTTACCACATGAAAACATCAGTGTGTTGATATTTGATATGGTTATGTGAGTGGTTACTAAAGTTTTCAGTCATCTGTTGGAATACCTATGTTGTCGAGCATGGTATCAGATCCTGTTTGAAGACCCACTCTTGTTGTAGATCAAGTTCCTGCAGTCGAGTTTCCTCATCTCCATTTTCTGTCATTTCCGTACATTTTTGGGTCGAGAAGACTTTTCCATTGCACCCAAAGCACTTGTTTCAATCAGGAACACTTTTCGTTTCACTCGAAAAGGTTTCCGTTTGCCCAAGATACGACCATTACGGTCAGATCCGGAGGTATAATGTCTAAATATGCATTTTTAAATTTTTTGCAAAGTATTATTTTGGTTTTATTTCAGTTTTATATTATTTGTTTCTAGGTTGCTACTCTTTTAGATATGTGTATTCTGTTTTACCCACTCCCTGTGCAATCTCAAAAAATCATAAACATATAGGAAAAGGTGCATCTTCTGGGTAATCTAACCGAGATCTAACCCTTGTTGTCATCGAGAAGTGAAATTTTTTCTTGTGTGAAAAGATATTTTTTTTATCACGCTCTCCAAGGTCGTCTTCAACAACAACAATCCTCTTGAAAAACAATACAATATGTTTTGCTATCCCATTTGGTTAAAAGTTGTCTTATTAAGTAAGAGGTCTTGAATTCAAGTCTCTATTTTGTTACTTTTTTTGAAAATTTTCATGCTAAAATTGTAAAGTGTATTTCACTTCGTATAAAAGTGAATCACTATAAGTAGCTTTAACATTTTATTTTAGAGTTATTTATTTTGCATGTAGCTTTTATTTTATAAATTAACTTCATTTTAAAAGTGATCCCCACTTCTCTTTATAAAAGTGGGTCACTTCATAAAGCAACTTACACTACCAGGTGGTCTTTTGGTTACCGTTTATACCTTTTTTTAAAAAGGGAATAACTCTCACATCCGAAGTCCGTTTTCAGTGTCGTTTTTTTTAAACCGCATAACATTTCAAGATATTTCCATCCAGATCATCAGTTTTAGTTTTTGAATCCATGTTATCTGCATATTTAATATGGCTTATACAAGTAATCTCTTGCTTACCAACACCAACTACTTCCATTGGAAATCCCATATGGAGGATTTATTAAGAAGTAAAGGCTTGTTCCAGATTACCTTGGGAAAGGAAACAACACCCAGTGATGTTGATAATAAATTCAAATGGGATAATAGGAATGTAGGAATGGAAAAGCACGTGGATTAATCAAAATGTCCATCTCTCCTGATTTAAGGTTCCACCTTCAATCAATTGATCAACCAACAGAAGCTTGGGACAAGATTGAATCTATGTTTGGTAAACACAATATTATTCGAGCACAACAGTTAGAAAATCAAGTACTGACTTTAATTCCAAATGATTTTTCTTGCATTGAAGACTATCTATCTAAGTTTAAAACACTCATAACTTTATGTGAAGAATGTAAGATAAAGATAGAATAAGATCGTTGAATATATATTATTATTTCCAAGCTAGGTAGTGCATATTATGTGTTTGTATCTACCTTTTATGCCGTGAAAGAGGCTCTAGGGACAGGTTATAAAAAACCAAGTCTTGAGAAATGTTTTGATGCTTTGATTAGATAACAAGATAAGCTTGTACAACTTGGAGTGATCAGCACTGCATGTACCTCTAACGAATCCTTAGTCATCCATCATAAACATAAACCCAAGAATCCCAAGAAAAAACATCATTGCCACAACAACAAGAAATATAAGGGTCCCAAACCCACTCAAACAACTTCTGCTCCTAATGGTGACAAAGGAGGAAAATATAAAAGTAAGAAAACTGACGGACATTGCAAGTTTTGTGATAAATATGGTCATGATGAGTCCAAATGTTTCAAGAATATGGAATCTTTAGAAGCAACGATGAATAAGCACAACATCAGTATTGATTCTACTTCTTCTTCTTCTTCGCATGGACATGCACTTTCTGCTTTCGGTTTCTCCTTCAATACAATTTCTACTTCTTCTTTTGATGAGTGGCTTATTGATTCTGGAGCATCTTATCATATGGATATTTTCTACTCTAAATGAATGTAACACCAAGAAAATATTTGTTGGTGATGATAGATCTCTTAGTGTTGAAGGATATGGAACAATTCAAGTAGAAAACGGTCATTTCAATTATGTATTATGTGTTCCAATTCTTTCTTGTAACCTTCTATCAGTATATCAAATCACTCATTCAGGTGAAGGTAAAACCATAGAGTTTTAACCTCACCAAGTTGTAATCAAGGATCTAACATATCCTAAGCATGTTCTTGAAACTAGAATTGTTGATGAGATTACCAGGTTGTACAAGTTTGACAACTTTGGGTCATCATTTTTTTCATCAGTTTTTGTTTCTCATAGTGATGACTTGAGAAAAAATTGGCATGAGCTGTTTGTTCATGTAAACTATTTCTCATTGAAAAAACTATGTAATCAACAGATGGTGATTGGTCTTCCTCCTGTTTCATGCAGAGATGGTATTTGTGTCGGTTTTGTTCTCGGAAAACATCATCTGGAAAATTTTGACAAACATGCCTCTTGGCATGCCTCGGGCCCTTTGCAGCTTGTTCATAGTGATTTGTGTGGACCACTTTCTTCTCCTTCTTTTTCTGGGTGCAAGTATTTCTTCACTTTCGTTGATGGATTTTCCAGACGTACTTGGGTTTACTTCTTAAAACTTAAGAGCAAAGTTTTTGACAATTTTTTGGCCTACAAGGCCCTTGTAGAAAAGCAAACTGGACATCAAATTCAAAGGTTAAGAAAAGATAATGGATGCTAATATGTGAACAATAATTTTACAAGTTACTGCACTACACAGGGCATCCAAATGAAACACATTGTTCCATATACACCACAACAAAATGGTGTTGTTGAGAGAAAGAACCACACATTAAAAGAAATGGCTAATTATGTGATCCAATCGAAGGGATTAAGTCTAAAGTATTGGGAGGAAGAAATCAACTGTGAAAATTACATAGTCAATCACACTCCCACAAAAGCTCTTAAAAATATAACACCGAAAGAATCTTGGACTAAAATTAAACCAGATGTAAGTCACTTCTGCATATTTGGCAGTATAGCATGGGCTCACATTCCTGATGAGAAAAAGAAAGCATTGCAGCCTAAAAGTGAGAAGTGTATATTTGTTGGTTATTATGAAGATGTCAAAGCTTATAGACTTCTTCAACCACATTGTAATGAAATTATTATTAGAAGAGATATTAAATTTGATGAAAATATCTTGGCCTGCGAGCCTAATTCGACGTTTGTTCCTTCTTTGGCCTATGAGCCTAAGTCAGTTGTTGTTCCTTCTTCGGCCTGCGAGACATATTCGGTGTTTTTTCCTTCTTTTGTTCTATTTTCTTCTTCATATGATGACAGTTAGGATGAAAATACACCTCCACCTGCTCACCTTCCTCCATATGAGTCCTTTGAACCTGAACCAGCAACATCTCTATCACTTCCTAGATGGATCCGTTCAACACAAGAAGAAGTTGGTGATCTTGTCGGTGATCCTTCAGATCAGTGTCAGACACGTTCACAGTTCTAGCAAGCCTCTTCTCTTTTGGATCAATTTTCAGAATCTCATGATCCAGAGACATTTTCAAAAGCTTCAAGTCATCCAGATTGGGATACAACAATGAAGGAAGAATATCGTTCTATAATGGAAAATGATACTTGGGATCTTGTACCTCTTCCAAAAGGAATAAAAATTGTCAGATGTAAATGGGTCTACAAAACTAAGTATGCATCAGATGGAAGTGTTGAAATACACAAATCTTAGTTAGTTGCCAAAGAATTTTCCCAATTTGAAGGAATTGACTATAATGAAACCTTTTCCCCTGTAGCCAAAATGAATTCCGTCCACCTTATTCTTGCCCTTGTTGCCTCGCATAAATGGGAGGTCCATCAGATGGATGTTATACCTGTCTTCTTGCACGAAGAATTGCAAGAAGAAATCTGTTGGCAAATGTTTAACAGGTAGTGTATGCTTATCATTGATGGCAAGTACAACAGTGAAGATGGCATGAGTATAGGAAGAATGTAACAGATGGGCATCAGAAGTAGTTTGGAAAGACGCTGTAGAGCAAGATTGATAAGATCAAAAGAGATAGTACATAGGATGGTTGGCATGCTTTATAGGTAGTATGCACTTGTCATTGATGGCAGGATCAGAGTGTGCATTGATGGAAAAACAGGAACAAAGTAAGCTCAAGAGGAATTAGCATAGAGTCGAATGAAGTGTGTAGGTGCGCACCAGGGATGAGGTTAACTCATGGCTAAAGCTCAAGGGAGATATCTTACATAGGATCACAGGCGGATCAAAGGTCGAGGCCTTTGACACTTAGAAATTATTCCAAGTAAGAAGGATGCGTAAGCTCGGAGGAGAAGCGTCAGTGATCGTTGGATCCCATACCAAATTCCCGATGACCTTCAGATCTCAATATAGACAAGAGGAGCACACATATATGGAGGATAGATCTCGGGTGTTAGATCCGAGCGTAGGGTCCAATCACCGTTGGATCGAGGAGAACCTACATGCTCTTTAAAGTGCAAGGAGTAGAGGGCTCACAAAATCCCGAAAGAAGGAGGACCATCCATCTTCAGGCAGGACACATGGACACAGATCAACATTTCACTGACTAGAGAGTCAAAGGAACAGGGTTCCCTAACCTCTCGAAATCGCGAAATGCGAAATCGTGACTTAACCACAACCATCAGATCAAGATGTGATCTGCACCATTGATCCAACTCCATTTCTGAGTTTCACAGATCGAGAGGTGGATATGTCAAGTAATATCAATCACAAGAATCCCGAAATCGCGATATGCAAAATCACGATGTAATCTGAGTCGTCAGATCAAGGTTTGATCTGGACCGTTGATCTCAATCCATTTCGGAGTTTCGTGGATCGAGAGTTGAAGATGTCAAAGAATAATAACCACAGGAATCCTGAAATCGCGATATGCGATATTGCGATTTAATCACAGCCGTCAGATCAAGATGTGATCTAGACCGTCGATCCGACTCACGTCAGCTAGGTACACGTGGCACAACCAGGTAATGAAAAGTGTCATACTAATTCAACATTTCAAGAACATGTAAATCACGAATCAGGGTGACACGTGGCAGGTATTTGACATGTGTGACATCAACGGGTTTACACCACTTTGGAGTTTCAGAAATTCGGAGATAGAGATGTCAAGAAACTCTCAGCATCAGGAGTCCCAAAATGCCGAATTACGAAACGTCGAAATCCCGTCAACCGTCCATCTCTGAGGTTTATGTGGACCATTTATCCGACTCCCTTTTGGAGTCTCGTGGATCGGGAGTTGGAAGCATCAAGAACATTCATCATAGGAATGTCGAAATCGCAATATGTGAAATCGTTAAATGATCTGAGCCGTCAGATCAAGTGTTGATCGAGACCGTTGATCCCATGCCATTTCTGGGTATCGGGGATCGTGACTTAAAGAGTCGAGATGCCTCATCTCCAGACTCACGAAATGCGAAATCACGAAAGCACCTTATGTATAAGGCTGTGGTCACAACCCTTGGTCACATCAGCGAGAGATGGAGGAAAGAGCTAGAGAAACCAAGGTCCGTTTCGGGGATCACCACTGGGAATGTCGAGATGCATGGTCACATGAATGCCAAAATTTTGAATGTCGAAATGTCGAAATGAATGCAAAATCCCATGGAATCAATCCAACGGTGCAGGTGAATTAGAACAAGATCGGAGGGCTACTGTAGCACGTCGCAGTATAACTGCTAGAAATCATTGATGGTCTCTGCTAGAGAATTCAAAGAGACCTTTGTGTGATCACCAAAGAAGATGAAGAGTCTCTAAGCTTCGTCCAGTGAAGCAAGATGATGGTTAGGGGGATTGACAGATGGATGAGAGTTGAAGCCTGTAACTAAAACAAAAGGCATAAGCTCGACTGTGCCAGAGAAGACAAGGAGTCTCAACTGCCAGAGAGGCTGAGGATTCTTAGCAGAACACCTAGTGATGTTGAACGCGTGGCGAGAACCACCAGAGAATATGAAGAGTTGTGATGATTAGGAAAAGCACTCGAGATGTGCAGTATATTGGGCACGGTGTGAGCATGCAGTGGATGGCAAATATTGCATGCACAAGGAGCACAAGCACCATAAGAATGTCGAACAAAGAAAAGAAGGGGGTTGTGGTCGTGAGGAGGATTGA
>JASDQU010207458.1:11820-28389 GCA_032191745.1 Picea mariana
TCCTTTTATAGGCTAGAAGGAGCTAGGGTTTTAGGCGAACTCTCGGCCATGCATGGCTAGGAGTTCCAGTTAACTGACAAAAATCTCTTCGTCCCGGCGGAAACTTTCCTGATTTTTTTCTTTGTTAGGTAAACGCGGGCTGTAGTGGGTTAGCCTGCGGTCACCCGCGTGCAGTAGAGGGCCAGAAAGTCGTCGACCGCGCCCAGTGAAAGGTTAGGGCGCAGGTTCCTTGATTTAAGTGGATTTTTGAGGATTTGTTCAGCATGGCTTTGGCTAGGAAGAGGCATGAGTTGACCTGATGCCAGGTAAACCTGTGTGGTGCATTTTAGTGTTATAACATTGAGTAACCAACAAGTACTCATTTTTCCACATGAGAGTCAAACTTTCCCATTCTGCCATCTTCTCTTTTGATATATCATTTTCTTCCAAAAACTCTGAAGTGCTTTACATTTGTTGGTCTTCCTTTCCATAGTTCATAAGGATTTTTCTCGGTGTTGTTTAGGAGAATTAATCTATTTTGAATGTGAACTATTGTATGCACTGCCTGTGTCCAAAAAATATCTGTCAATTTTGAATCCATTAACATTGTTCGAGCCATTTCCTGTATTGTTCTGTTCTTTCTTTCAACAACTCCATTTTATTGAGGTGTCCTAGAAATGGAGAATTGCCTTTTTATTCCATGATTGCTGCAATAGTCCATGTAGAATTCCTGCAGAAACCCCGATAGATCTAGAATTCTAGTTAAATTGAACACAAACAATTTGTTGATATTCAACAGATGAGAGAAAGTTTTTTCTCCATAAATTAGAGAATTATATTAATAAAAAATAAATATACATGAGCAACCATCCTCAAAAAGAAGAGAGGAGGTGAATATATAGAATTTCCAACATAGAAATTCTAGTAAAAAAAAGCTAGAAATAGCTAAAATAGGTGTCATAAGCTAAGGGAGACCACATAGTTCGAAATAGACCACTAAAGATACATGTCACACACTCATTAATGCACATGATCTCACTTAAGCTCACTTAACTGACAAGAGAAGCAGTTCCAACTCACTTAACTAACCCGAAATAGTAGTTACTAATAATAGTAATGGGAAAAATCATTAATTAAGAAATAAATCTCTCACTCAAAGAGAAGGTGCGCATTCCCCAACAATAGACGAGTTTTTTCATGGGAGAGTTGGAATAAATCATGAATAAATTCAGAAAATCAAGAACCGGGAGTTGAGTCTTGATCTAAAAATAACAGTTTTCCCTAAAATCTAGAGATGAGGCGCCCTTCTTCTCTATGTGGCCAAATTATGTGAAATAAAGTGTAAATGAATGTATTAACCAAGATCTAGGAGTCTAATCTAGGTATAAACTAATGTAAGTTAGGGTTATGCTCTAACACCCCACCTTAAGCCTAACTGTAATGAAAAAAAATTTGAGTTCTGGCAACTTGGCCATTTTAGGTACTCATTACATAAAAGAAATCCTCATGAAAAGTGGAAAGAGGGAAAACCTCATGGAGAAACTCCCCCCCCCAAAAGAGGAAAAAAAATGCTTGGTGGCCAAAAGTGGCCTACTCAATTGTCTGCACCACTCCAAGCATAGCTCTCAGTTCTGAAATTTTCTTTTCAGTGAAGGACTTGGTGAAGATGTCTGCAACCTGTTGCTCTGTGGGGTAGTATTGCAGTGAAATGACTCTGTCATGGATCGGCTCACGAATGTAATGCATGTGATGAATTTCCCATCTGAGAGAAGCGACAATGGCCAAAACTAGTCGAATGGAGTCCATTTTTGCAACAGGTGCAAATGTCTCTGTGTATTTTATGCCATGTACCTGTGAGTATCCTTTTGTGACAATTCGAGCTATGTACTTTCTGATCTCACCATATGTAGAAATATTTGTTCTATATATCCATCGGTATCGAACAAGCTTTCTTCCTTTCGGAAGTGGAACCAAGTCCCATGTGTTGTTGTCCATAAGAGCATAGTACTCTTCATCCATGGAAGCCTCCCAAAGTGGGTTTCCAGTAGCCTCAGAGTCTGACTCTTGATCTGAACCAGCCAGGGCTTGAGGAGCCCCAAAAACTATTATCTAGTCCTTCTTGTATCCGCGGGATCACCGACTAGTTCACCCGCATCTTGCAGAGTTTTCTCTGTCCAAGTTGGAAACTGAGTTGGAGAAGCCATGACCTACTCCTTATCCTCTATATCAGACCCAAAAGTATTCTCTGATGGCTTCTCTAAAGTGATCAAAGAATTTTCTGACACCTCCTCATCAGTGACAACAAGCGGTTCCTCGGCAGGGTCTTTTGAAAAATCATGCAGTGATTCTTCTTCAAACTTCACACTTCGAGCTAGAATGAAATTTTCAGTGTGAGAGTCTAGCAATCTATATCCTTTGAGACCTTCAGGATATCCAAAAAATATGCATTCAACACTTTGAGGCTCCAAATCCTTCCTCTTATCTGTCAGAATGTGAGCCCATGCTCGTGAACCTAAAATACGAAAGTGTGACACTTTCAGTTTCTTACCGGTCCAACATTCAAAAGGAGTGGTGCCTTTGAGTGATTTGTGAGGAACTTGGTTCTGAATGTATTCTGCACAATTAATAGCTTCAGCCCATATATTTGGAGCTAATGATTTTGATTGTAGCATACAATTGGCCATCTCTTTTAAGGACCAATTTTTCCTCTTCGCAACACCGTTCTGTTGTGGTGTATATGGCACTATGTGTTGTAGTTGTATACCTACATCAATACAAATTTACTGCACATATTTGTTGAAATACTCCCCCCCATTATCATTACGGAGTATCTTAATGTTACAACCAGACTCACTCTCAACAAGTGCTTTAAATTCTATAAGGCATTCAAATACTTCCGACTTTAATTTCAAAAAAAATACCCAAGTAAAGCGACAGAAATCATCTATGAAGGTGAGTACATATCGAGCCTTACTGATTGAAGGATGCGGGAATGGGCCCATAATGTCACTGTGAATCATACCAAGAGGTGAAGAATCTCTCTGTGCCTTCACTTTATCAAACTTTTTCTTTGGATCCTTGCCAAGAATGCATCCTTGACATACACCGCTTGTGAATTTAATAGTTGGCAATCCTTCTACCACGTTTTCCTTGTTGAGTTGATGCAAGTACTTATAGTTTAGATGGAAAAATATTTCATTCCATAACCTATTGATATCATTATATTGTGATATAAATATAGTGCTAATAGATTTAGGAACAAAGTGGGAGAAGAAATACAAATGAGAACCGTGATCTGCAATTCCATGTGCAAGCTGTGAGCCTGTGGAAATGTCGATAATCATTGCGAAGTCCAGAGTGAACTCCACCTTCCTTCTAGAGATGGAATGAGTGATCTGATATATCGAGAGAATATTTTTAGACAACGAGGGAACATGAATCACATTTGTGAAGCATCCCCCTTCAAGATCAACAATTTCTTCTCCGCACACCTTTGCGGGTGTGGCATCTCCCAAGTAGATTGGGGATCTGGTGCTTTCTTCGATGGATGAAAATTCATCTTTTGATGCAGACATATGGTTCGATGCACCTGAATCAAGGATCCAATATTATGGAGTGGATGTGACAACCATTAAAGAATGACCATCTCGTGCTCTCCCTCCCTTTCTGTTATCATCTTTCTTTTTTGCATTTTCGGGCACCGTGAGATTGTGTTGCTGCAATTGCTTAGCCATCTCATCGATAGTCTTCCTCATGCAATTTTCTTCAGGATGAAAACCTTTGAAATAGTAGATGAAAAGTGTTCTTTCCTTCTTCTTCTTATTACCCTTAGGATCAGAAGAGTTATCTGAAGATTGTGCGGATCTCTCCTTCTTCGATTCAGGAAATTTACCCGTTCCTTTTTTCTTGTCTTTTCCACTGCTCTTTGGAGCATTAGTAGCCACAAGTGTTTGGTTCTTAGAACACTTGATGGAACCCATTTGGACTAAATTATGTTTCTCTTGAGTCAATGCTGCAATGAAATCATTCAATGGATCTATTTTCCGTTTTTCCTAAGTCAATTTAGATGCTTGAATAGACGACACAAATACAGAATATTCAGGGCCTAATTTCGAGAGAATTGAAAGGATGAGTTGTTCTTCCTCTTTCGTGACTCCACATGCATTAAGTTCAATGAGGATGGATTTGAACTTGGTAAATATTTCTTCCAGGTTGTTGAAATGAATTGGACTTAGGTATATGAGTTCATTCTCTAGTTGATGCACTCTCATTGCATCTTGCTTGCTGAATAGTCCTTCCAATGTGGTCTAGACCACATCGAGAGTACCGGCTCTACTGACATGAAAGAGGATATCTCTATAAATTTATAGGCATATCAGCCCAATTTATCCATCTAATTTATTGAAATACTTTATCTTCTCCACTGCAACAGTCGGTTCTTTCTTCGTTCCCATTGTTACTTTGTAAAGCCCTTTGCTTCGGAGGAGCAGAGAGATATCTGTCTTCCATTCGAAGTAATTGAAAGGATTTAGAATGATTTTTTTGGGATGAGAGAGATGATCCATTTCTTCTTTTTGTGTCTCCTGATGATCTATACCTGCAAATAAAACCGTGTACAATCCACTAGATTCAATCTAGCTCTGATACCATGTAGAATTCCTACAGAAACCCTGATAGATCTAGAATTTTAGTTGAATTGAACACAAACAATTTGTTGATATTCAAGAGATGAGAGAAAGTTTTTTCCCCATAAATCAGAGAATTATATTAATAAAAAATGAATATACATGAGCAACCATTCTCAAAAATAAGAGAGGAGGTGAATATATAGAATTTCCAACATAGAAATTCTAGTCAAAAGAAGCTAGAAATAGGTAAAATAGGTGTCAGAAGCTAAGGGAGACCACATAGTTAGACCTAGACCACTGAAGATACATGTCACACACTAATTAATGTGCATTAGCTCACTTAATATCACTTAAATGACAAGAGAAGTAGTTCCAACTCACTTAACTAACCCGAAATAGTAGTTACTAATAATAGTAACGACAAAAATCATTAATTAAGGAATAAATCTCTCACTCAAAGAGGACGTGTTCATTCCCCAATAATAGATGAGTTTTTTCATGGGGGAGTTGGAATAAATCATGAATAAATCAAGAAAATCAAGAACTGAGAGTTGAGTCTTGATTTAAAAATAAAAGTTTTCCCTAAAATCTAGGGATGAGGCGCCCTTCTTCTCTATGTGGCCAAATTAGGTGAAATAAAGTGTAAATGAATGTATTAGAAAGATATAGGAGTCTAAGATAGGTATAAACTAATGTAAGTTAGGTTTATGCTCCAACAGTCCATAAATTCCTTTGAGGTGAACTCTCCTCCATTATCAGATCTCAAGCAGTTGATTTTTGAATCCATTTCATTTTCAATCATTTCCTTGTAGATCTTGAAGTTTTCAAAAGCTTCTGACTTATTCTTGAGAAAGAAAACTCTAGTCATTATTGTATAATCATCAACCAATAACATGAAACATTTCTCACCTTTTAAGTGCTTTGTTTTAGTTGGTCCAACTAGATCAGTATGAACAATTTCCAGTGGCCTTGTCGTTGAATATTCCTTTGATTTAAACATGGTCTTTGTTTTCTTTCCTTGTTGACAGTGCTTCAATAAAGTGTCGGTTGGTTTCGTGATTTGGGGCATTTATGTGACTTCTTCTCTTTTGCTAACTTTGACAAGGTTATCAAAATGTATGTGCCCCATTATTCTATGCCATAGCCAACTTTTATCTTCCTTTCCTAGACAACACTTTTCATTTCCAATTTCACTTAACACATATATGTTGCTTGAAGTTCTTGCCACTGTAGCGACCAATTTCCATGAACCTTCTTTTCTTATCTCACACTTTAGTGAATCGAAAGTAACTTTATGAACTTGGTCACACATTTTACTCACACTTAGAATATTATGTTTCATATCTTCTACTATTAGAACATTTTCTGCCTTTTCATTCTTGTTCCCAATTTAGACTGTGTCTTTTCCAATGATTTTGGTTGAATCATCATTTCCTAAGGAGACTGATCCATATATTTCCTTTCATAATGTAAGAAACTTGTCTCTATCACCTGTCATGTGTTTTGAACATCCACTTTCAACATGCTAACCACGTTTCTTCTTCTTAGATGTTAGAGAAATTGTGCATTCTTCATTGCTATACTGATCTTGCTTTCTTATCCATGTCATTTTTTGAGGTTCCTGTCTGTGACTATTGTTATTCTGTTGAGGTTCTTTAGGAAGGACTGTCATTCTGCAATCTTCGGCCACGTGTCCAACATTATTACATTTGTAACATTCCACTTCAGTGATCAAAGATTCAAACCTTTTGTAACTTCTTCTTTGTGTTTCAGTAGGTCTTCTTGAAACCCCTTTGTGTATCACTCTCAAAGTTGTTATTGTTCCTATTGTTAGCTCTGAAATTCACAGCGTTATGTCCAAAATTATTGCATGCATAACATAAACCAAAAAATATAGTTTGATACCTGGGAGTTGAAGATCTTCTAAAAGGAGGTGCTCTTATGAATCTTTCTTCTTCTTGAGGCCTATCTCTCTATTGTTGATTCTAAAATATGAATCTTCTTGGTGGAGGAGTGTCCTTGCAATATTCCTTGTATATCTTCCTATCCCCTTTGATTGTTTCTGCATAACTTTTTGGATATGTTTCTTGCTCTGTTGTTTTGGAGCTTGATCCCTTTTCTGTCTGATTGTATCCAAGTCTGGACTTGTCAAGATGGGATTTTTGACTACTGATAATGTCATCCAGAACTTTTGAGCTATTCTGCATATTTTTATTTTGAATGTCCTTTCTTAGTGCGACAACCTCTACTTCCAAGTTTCCAATGATCTTGTCCTTTTCTTCTAGATTTTCTTTGAGTGCTTCATCAATTCTTTTATCTTCTTCTATTTGAACCTTCAATTTTGTGATCATTTGTTCTAGTTCTCGAGTATCCTTTTTCTTCTCTAGTTTTGCTTGTAGTTTCTTGTTTTTCTTATTTTCTCTTTTGATAACTTCCATGGCACACATTAATTCTTCTTGATAGTCAACTTCTGCTTCTTCAATTTCTTCTTCAACTTCTTCATATTATTCTTCGGCTTCTTCATATTCTTCTTCAGAGTCTTCTTTGTCAGATTCTTTTACTGTCAAGAATATAACTCTTCCTGTCTCACTCTCATTGACTTCATATTCATCTGATGATGAGATGTCTTCTTTGGTGCATAAGATTTTCTTGAAAAAATTCTTTGTAGTTCTTTTGACTTTATATGGGTGTTTTCCTTTTGAGTAACCTTCATCATTTCTCTTTTTCTTTTGAGGACATTTGTTAGCAAAATGACCAATACCATCTCAATTAAAACAAATTAAAGGAATCTTACCTCTATACCTACCGTTGGTTCCCTTGTTTAGTCTTTTGATGAAGTTGGCCACTTCTTCATCATCTTCCGAGATGTCACTACTGCTTCTATATTCTTATTGTTCCTTTTTCTTTTTCTTTGATCTTTTGGATTCTTTGAAGGCTTCTTCTTTTACATATGGATTTTCCTGTTCAATTCTCATTTCATATGCTATGAAGATTTCATACAGTTTGTCCATGTTTATTGAGTTTAGATCTGATCTTTCTTCTAGTGCTTCTATCATAGGGTTAAATCTCATAGGAAGAGATATTAGTACCTTTTGAACAATTACATATTCTTCGATTTCTTCTCCCAATCCTATGATTGCATTCACTGTTTCATCGACTCGGAATAAGTTGGATGCAATATTCTCATCTTCCTTCATTTTTAGTTGTTTGAATTGACTTTGTAAGTTTGAAGCTTTGCTTCTTTGACTTGTGTATCTCCTTCATAAATATTTCGATGCTTGTCCCAAATCTCTTTAGAGGATTTACAATGTGCAACTTTGGTGAATATTGTATCACTGAGACCATTCAAAAGGGCATTTTTGGCTTTGGAATTATTCTCACCAAGTTTCACTGCTTTGTCATTTGTTGGTGGAACTGTTGGTGATGTGTATCCATCTACAATTGATTTCCAAACTTGAAATCTCTATGCCTGTATATATGTCTTCATCCTTATGCTCCAAAAAGCATGCTTCTATCCATCAAACTGTGGTATTCCATTTTTATACAAGTTGGTACTCTCCATGATCTACCCTTAAGTGGTTAAACTGATTTCTGAAGGAACTTTCTCTGCTACTAATTGTTGGATTACTAAGAGGGGGGGTGAATCAGTAATAGCACAATTATAATCATTTTTCTTCAAATAATCCAAGTGTTATATCAATGTACAATTATTATCCAATAATGAGAAATAAGAAATGAACAATCACACACATACACAGTACACCCATGTTTTACGTGGAAACTCAAATCGGGAGAAAACCACATAATGTTTTTTCTTATATGTCTTGAAGAATTACATTCATTGGAAGCACCAACTTCCTTTTTTTTCTAGCTGCAACTGGAAGGAGGCTCCAACCCCCTAGTTTCTCAAGCTACAACCTGAGGGAAGCTCCAACTCCCCAATTCTCTGGCTACAACCAGAAGGAGGATACAACCCCCTATGCTCTCCGGCTACAACTGGAAAGTGCATACAAAAACCAGTCCTTTCCCCATCCAACTGCCCTGAAGTATAATTAGAATGATGGAACCACTATCACACTATCACTGTGAGATATACTGCTCTAAACCTGAACCATGCATCAACCATGCATCAACCTGTACCTCAATCTTTAATCAACCTGTACCATAAAAAAGTGCAACCAACTATGTACCAAGTATGTACCAATTATGTGTCAACTACTCATCAACTATGACTCATAAATATGTACCAACATGATCAACTATACACCTCATGTATGTGTCAACTCATCAACTACTTGTCTCAACCATGTACCCAACTTGTACCTCAACCAAAATCCCTCATCAATTTCATCATCCAAATATGATTTATAACATTGTAATAGACCTGGTGTATATGATCACATACCTTCAAACCTTCCTTAACTTTAAACAACAAGAGACTAGCATTTACATCAAAATTTTCTTTAGTCTCACATGACTAGTTTTGTATTAGTCAACAACCCTAACTTTAAATAATCATAACTTTGTGCCTGTAATGAATAAATATCTGAAACTGATACACAATGTTCTTCAATGTGCTTTATGCAATTCCTCCAGGTTTCAATACTTGGAACCTCTCATAAATGTATTTATAGAAATAATGGCATACCTTGTTGAATTTTGTCGTATTCTAGAGAGCGACCTTGTAGAGCGTGCCCCACACGGAATATTTGTTGAATCGATCTGAAACTATTACACAAAATACTACAGAATGTACTATAACCAACATAGTTTTTCTTACTGAATTTGGATCTATTATGAATAAGTTATGATGTTTTTACCCGAAACACCTGTTTTTGACTAGTTTCAGGACTAGCCACAAACCCTATTTTCCATGTAGTGTAATTCCAAAAATGCAACGACCCAAAAGATGATTTTTTTACCACTGATACTTGGATATGTTTCCTCAATGGAATATAAATTCACAATCTTAATCATTCTAAAAAAAAAATTATTTCTAAAATGGTGAGATGGCCTGTAAATAACATACCTTAGAAAGCATCATCAAAAGAATTTATCCTTCCTTGAATTTTGACCTTCTCTTCTTCACCTTCCCTCAGAAATTCAGCTTATATACCCTTTGGTTACCTCAGAAACCTATAGGTATTCAATATGCTCAAGTATGTCTAAAATGAGAGAGTTGTGCCTCTTATTTATACTCTCAAAGTAGCTCCTTAAAAACATTTTCTAGGTCACTTTGCCTACTTTCCTTATTTTAGGGTTAACCCACTTCTAATTTCTCCATTAAATTTATTATTTAAATAATTTATTTTCTATTCACTTTGAATTATAGTACACTCATCAATTCACTTTATTATTTACCTTTTAAAATCTCTTAAACCACTTTGACTACTTTGACCTTTTGGGGCTTCTAAATGACATAACAGGGTCCTCCAACTTCGTAAGGCCACAACTCTCAAACCGTGAGGAGTTATGTGACATTCCACATACCACTAGAAATGGAATGACATGTACCATCCATATAGAATAGTATTACCTGAAAATATATCAAAAATCATACCATTATCCATCAAACAAACTTGGTTCCATTACCCAAACCTAAGTTCTCCAACTTCTCATGGCCATAACTCTCTAACCGTGAGGAGTTATGTAACGTTACACATACCACCAGAAATGGCATGACAAGCACTATCCATATAGGATAGTTTCAATGACAAATTCACTGAAATTCATCTCATTATTCCACAAATAATCATGGGTTCTCTGACCATACTTCTAGGATAACTCAATCCACAAAGCGTCTTCCCGTGAGGGCTTTCACCATAAGGGGACCACTTTGGACTTCATCCATTTCTACTTATTATCAACCATGAAAATACAATAACGAGTCATTTTTACATCAAACAATATTGGGTCCATTACCTAACCTTTGTTCTATGAGGATTTTTTCAAGGGTTGACATCAATGACAACCAACCTTAATCAACAATCATGTCTTAATTTAGCATGGTTCTTGTAGCTTCTTGAACTGTTATGTTTTTCCTTTCTACCACTCCATTCTTTTTAGAAGTCTTGGGAAATGAAAACTTTCTTTTGATACCATGATTTTCACAAAATTGAATGAACTCTTTAGAGGTTAATTCTCCTCCATTGTCTGATCTCGAACATTTAATTTTGAGATCTATTTCATTTTCTACAAGGACTTTGTATGTTTTAAACTTCTCAAAGGMTTCTAAGTTTTCTTTTAGGAAGAATACCCAGGTCAATCTTGTGTAATCATAAAAAACAAACATAAAATATTGTTCACCATGAGTAATTTTAGTTCTAGTAGGTCCACATATATCTGTGTGAATAAGTTCTAATGGTTTTTTTGTGGAGTGATCTTTTGTTTTGAACCTAACTCTTGGTTTCTTTCCTATTTGACAATGTTTACAAATAGAATCTGAAGGCTTAATCACTTTTGGCAGGTCCCTAACTTCCTCTTTCTCATTGGATTTGATCAAGTTTTCAAAGCTTAATTGTCCCAACCTTCTATTCCATAGCCATCTTTCATCTACTTGTATTAAACAAGATTTTTCTTCTTCATCTATATTAAGGATGTACACATTTCTAGATGTTCTTGGTGCAACTGCAACTAGCTTTCCAGTGTCCTTTTTTTTTTTATCTCACATTTCTGAGAATCAAAATTAAGTATGTGACCCTGATCACATGTCTGACTTACACTTAGGAGAATAGGTTTGATATTTACTACCAAAAGTACATATGTTGCTTTGGTTTTATTATTTCTTAAACTGAGAGTGCCTTTTTCTAGTATTTTGACTGACATATTATCTCCAAAAGTTACTTTTCCTTTTCCTTTCTTGTTTAACTTGAGAAATTTTATTTGATCTCCAGTCATGTGTTTGGAACATCCATTGTCTATATACCACTAACATCTTTGATTTATTGCATATAAGGATACATTCCACTCAGTTTACTTTTTCTTCCATACTTTTTTATTATTGGGAATATTTGTCCTGTTATCATATTTTGACAATCTACATTCACTAGATTTATGACCATAGTTGTTGAATTTGTTACATTCAACATTGTAGTCTTTGTTGGACATACTTTCATTGATGTCAACATCCTATGATGCACATAAATCTCAGGAGGGTTAGCGAATGAATATCAAAGCTCAAAAGAGATGGCGCAATGAAACTCAGAAGAATCGTTAGAGGACTAGTCAACGATCAGATCAAATCAAGACCGTTGATACACATGCGCTAGATCAATGACATGGATTAATTGTGGAGAGTGAAATGAGAATTAAATGACTCGCTAGTTCCAATCCCACAATTATTCTATATCGTCAGATCTCATAAACTCAAATATCGATGATTATGGTTGATCCAACAAATGATCAGATTAAGTCAGATTAAGTCATGACCGTCACATATGAAAACGCCAGATCAACGGCAGGGATAGATTCCACAGAGAGAAAGGATAATTAAACAATGTGATATTTCCAATCCCACAATTATTCAGGGCCATCAGATCTTATAGGTTCAAAGATTGATGATTGTGGTTGACTCACCAACAACCGCACAAGTTCAAGTTGCGGAGATTGGTTGACGAATTAAACCACTCCCAAGTTGTGTTTCCGCAATCCACATCGATTTTCAATGGTTACTCGACAATAGATCTATGGTTGGAATTAGTTCCACTACCAAGGAGTGGTTTCCATTGCGGAACTCGATGATAGTCATAAAAGTTGTGCTAGTTGAGGACCCCACATCCATCCTTGATTGTTGATCTGCTTCGAGAGTCTTCACGACTGTTGGATCAAATTAAATGTAAGGATAGGATAAGAAGAAAGATCCGATATCTCGATTATCCGAATTTTTGTCAGACGTCGGATCAAATTAAGTTGAAGGATAGGATAAGAAAAGTTGAAGGGTCATTGGACTTAAATCAAGGCAAAGCAGCATCGCAGACAGATCGAGTCGTCGATCTAAGATATTGATCAAATGAACATCATTCATTTCGGGTTAAAAGATGTGAGGAATTTATGCTTCGGGAATCTAACTTCATAAGAATTGTGAAGACGAGATATTGAATTACCCGAAGTCCCGAAAGCCGAAATTCTGAAGTCACTCTCAGCGATCGATCTGAGATACATTTTGGATAGTATTCTGACCATTAGATCAAGGACATGAATATGTGTCACATCAGAAGATCTACGTCTGATATGGATTTATGTAGGAACACAATGAAATACATAAATACACATAAATGTAGAGATGCAACGGAAATAAGACTTCATTTCATTAATAACAAATGAATGAAATACACTTATAGACAGAATGGAAATAAACTAGCTAGGGTGCTAGTAGCTTATCTCTGAGAAGATATGTGGTGTCTACTAGCCTCTGAACTTTGTTACAATGAGGCTCGAAGGCCTATTATTATTGAGAAATAATGGAAAACCCTAAACATCCAAAGACCTAACCCTAGGAGATGAAACGCCAAGACTATGGGCCCCGTTTGGGTAAATTGGTATGTCAACTTCTCGGGGACGTAACTTTAACATACGATCTATGTTTGACACGCTCAATACCTCGTTAGAATTATCTATTTGAGGAATACAACTTTTGGGTGAGCAACATTGAAATTCATTCACCTTGTTCCATGTTGCTACCCATTTTCTCAAAAAACGTCATTTAGGGCCTCAAAACGGCTCCGGAAGTTCAGGACCTGAAAAACTGCTAAAAATAGTAAATTGTGTGGAAAATGAAAAACTGAAAGAAGAAATGGTAGGGGCCCAAGTGGAATAGTTGGGTGGAAACCAATATACACCTAGATCATTCCTCCCCCATTAGGAATAAATGTCCCCCATTGTGTTGAGTTCCTCCATGAGATGAGGAAACTTCTACTGAACTTGGTCCCTAGTGAGCCACTTTCCTTGGTGGAGGAGTTAGCCTACTTTGACGACTCGATATAGTGGTATCCTTTGTTTTTGGGTGCGCTTGATATGTGTATCCATGATCTGATCAATTTTTTCTTGTTCCATGCAATCTGGATTTAACTCTATTGGTGTGAGTTGTTCTGCCATGTCAGATGTGTCTAGTAGAGGTGGAAAGTAGGGTCGCAGGCGGTCCACATTGAACACTGGGTACAGACCAAGGAATGGTGGAATGTTGAGCTCAAAGGAATTATCCCCTATAGCCTTGGTGATGGTGTACGACCCATATCAGAGCGAGCAAATCTTGCAGTGGGGTCCAGCGAGGCTCTCCTTTTGCAAATGTAGCCACACTTTGTCGCCCACCTGGAAATTGTGTGGCACTTGATGTCGATCATGTCGCTGCCTGTACTTAGCATTGCCTCTATCCAATATGTCATGAACCTATTGGTTGATGTGTTGAATGCATTCAATGAAACAATTTTCCTTGTCAGCCTCAGACTAGACATGAGATGAATCTTCCTAAGTAGCCACAAATGGCATGTCTACATCAATAGGACATTGTGGTTGGAATCCCAAGCCCACCTGAAAGGAGATGTGGCTGGTTGAGCTATGGAGAGCCCGGTTGTAGCTGTTTTGTACATAGGGGATGCTCTCAACCCATGTGAGTGGATGATTTGAGTTGTACATGCATAGAATGTGTACGATCATCTGGTTCACGACCTATGTTTGGCCATCAGTTTGCGGATGGAAAGTTGTGGACTTGGTGATATTGGTGTCCAGCATCGACCAGAGGTTGGACCAAATTTATTGTGGAACCTACTGTCCCGATCTGAGATGATACACTGTGGCATCCAAAAGTGTACCCACACTCATTCAAAGAAGAGTTTTGCAGTGGCTACTGCTGTGATATTCTTCTTGCAGGCCATCATAATGGACATCTTCGAGAATCTGTTGGCGACCACAAAAACATAGTCATTTCCATGCTTAGTAGAAGGAAGGCCTAACATGTAATCCATAGGGATGGATTCCCAAGGTCAACTGGGGGTAGGAAGCAGAGTATAGAGGCCTTGATTCTTGATGGTCGGTTTGGAAATGGTGCAAGCAGTGTAGGACTTGATGTACTTCCCAACATAATGTTAAGAACCAAATACCAATATAGCATAGAAAAACCTTAGAAAAAGTACTCAACGCCTTGAAAAAGATATAATTTCAGATAATAAGCCTCTTCAAGGGGGAAACCTCCTTTTACCCCACTTAAATGTTCAAGTACAAGATGATTCAAAATGAAAATGTCTCCTTGGTATATATAGGAGACTAGAAGGTATAATTACAACTAATGGCCTAAAGCCGACATAAATAAAATAACAATACTAATATAATATGCCCCAATTTAGGGGTAATGAGCCAATATTAGGGCTTAACATTCCCCTCCTCTTGAGACAAGTTTTGTCTGCAATGCTTGAGTAACTCTGGATGCTTCTATATAAAAGACTCATCTTCCCAAGTGGAATCTTCAGCCGGTAGTTTCCTCCATTTAATGAGATACTCTAAAATGGATCTATTCCTCAGCTGGCGAATTCTTGTGTCAGTGATGGCTTCACGTTCCAATATGATTTTTCCTTCGTCATCAAGTTCTGAAAATATAGTTTGAACAGGGATCTTGTCGCCTATAACCTTCTTTAAGCATGAAACATGGAAAACTGGGTGTACTTGTGAAGATGCAGGAAGGTCTAATTTGTATTCCATAGTACCAATATTTTGCAACACCTTATAAGGGCCATAGTACTTTGGTGATAATTTATTATCCTTCTTGGATTTCTTGAGGGACATATGTTTGTATGGTTTTAGTCTTAAAAACACCCAATCCCCTACTTCAAAACTTCTTTCACTACGATGTTGATATGCTTTTTGTTTCATGCGATTATGTGCCATGGTCAGGTTGTCCTTTAACATTTGGAGAACTTGTTGTTGATTCTCAATGTGATCTTCCACTACTTGAACCTTAGATTTTTCTTTTAGAGAAGAAGTGATGGAGGGAGGGTGGTATCCATAAAGTGCCATAAATGGTGTCATTTTTGTTGCAGTATGAAAGGAAGTGTTATACCACCATTCTGCCAAGGGTAACCATTTGAACCATTGTGCTTGTTTATCAGAGACAAAGTAATGATGGTAGCCTTCCAGACATTTGTTCACTATCTCAGTTTGTCCATCAGATTGAGGATGATAGGATGAGCTATGAGCCAATTGAGTACCCAAGCAAGAAAATAATTCTGTCCAAAAATGTCGAGTGAAGATGGGATCTCTATCACTTACAGTAATCTTTGGGTTGCCATGTAGCTTTTGAACTATCTCCATGAATGCAGTGGCAATTGTACTAGCTTTGAAGGGATGAGAGGGTGCACAAAAGTGTGCGTACTTGGTCAGTCTATGAACAATCACCATGATGACACTCTTTCCTTCAGACTTTGGTAACCCTGTGATGAAATCCATGGAAACCTCCTCCCAACACTGACTTGGGATGGATAATGGTTGTAAAAGACCAGGGGTCTTAATCGTTTCCACCTTATTTTGTTGGCACACCAAACATTCTGCCACAAACCTTTGAATATTAGTTTTAAGGCCATCCCAAAAAAAATCCTTCTTGACTCTATGGTAGGTTTTCAAAAATCCCGAGTGCCCACCTACTGGAGAGGTGTGCAATTCCAATAGTACCTTTTGTTTGAGTTGGGAGTTCTTACATAAATATAAGTGATCTTTGTACCATAGTGAATCATTTTTCCATGTAAATGTATCTGATGCACTGGAATCCTGATGCAACCTTTGAATGAGAGTCCACACTTTTTCGTCATTCTTCCATTCATCCCTTGCTTCTATTATCCAATCGGGTTGGATGATCGAGATAGCACAGAGAAAGGCCTCAACATCTTCATCCTTTCTTGAGATTGCATCTGCCACAACATTTTTCTTCCCCTTTTTATAGACGATTTCAAAATCATAACCCAATATCTTGGTTACCCAT
>JASDQU010207459.1:0-28389 GCA_032191745.1 Picea mariana
AACCACCCATCTAATCCAATCTCAACCGTTGTATGTGAAACTCCTCACCTACCAAGCATGAGGTCGATTAGGGTATGGGGGCCCACCTTTGAGGAGGTTGTTGATTCATTTTGAGAGAGAGAGAAACAGCATTTTCGAGCAGCAAGAAAGAGGCCATTTCTGAGAGCTAGGGCACGCATTCCAAGGCAGAATACTAGCACAGAAATCGAGGCAAGGAGTTCAGCATATACAGGACGTTGTACAGCACGAATTCCAAGGTCCGTACAGTCTTTTGTATGCACAGAAATCAAGAAACAGAACAGCATTTATTTATCTCCGTACGGTACGGATTTATCAATCCGTATAGCCATACTTTGGCACAGATTTCGAGGAGGGACAGACAGTCTTACTCAAGCCGTACCATATGGATTCTGTACAGGTCCGTACAGTCCTTTCTTGGCACAAAAATCGAGGCAGGTTGTTGTGTGGTGTTTCTAGAAAATCTGGCACGATTTTCAAGGCAACCGTACAGCCATTAATGCACACAGAAAATTGTTGAAGTTGTTGGCACGAATTTCTAGGCAATCATACAACCATTTTGAGGCACAGAGATTGAGGAGCAGACCTGTAATTTATTGCAGAAAATTCTGGGAAGAGTTTTGAGGAGTTTGGCTCATTTTCCTGTGTGAAGACTTGGCATGGTTATCGAGATAAGTTTGTCATTAAATTTCTAAAGATGAACATGTTGTAACTGAATTTTTCTGAAGCTCCTAAATAATAAAAATCTCCCTCTCTCACTGGTTTTCCCCTTGTGGGTTTTTCCAGGGTCGATGTTAGACCGAAAATCTTTGTGTCAATATTTTATGAGTTTTATGTACTGCTGATATTTTATTTCTGCGTTATAAAAGATGTTCAGAATCCTCATGTTTCAGTTCTGAAATTATTTTCTGTTGAGTTTTATTTGTTGTTATAAAACTGGGTTTGGGCATTAAACATTGGTTGAAAAATCAGCGAGACTGAAACTGGGTTGGGGTCTGAAATTTTACAAAAATTACCATAAGCAGAAATACACATTGCTAAGCAAATATGCAGCGGAAATAAACACAATGGACAGCAACCCATAAAACTCAGAAATTTAGGCAAAAGCCAGGGAAAACCCCAATGTGGGGAAACCCAACGAGAGAGAGAGATATATTATTATTCAGCTTCAGGAAGGTATATTACAGCAGCAAAACCACATTTCCATCCAAGAGAAATACCTCACAGCATCAAACAGTCCCCCACAATCTGCCTTGATTTTTGTGCCCAGAAAATCCGTACAACTATACGGATTTGCCCTTTCCAGCACCTTGAAATCCGTGCCAAAATCTCTATTGTACAGACAGCAACAGAACTGTCCCCTTCAACAGAAAACGCTGAAATGGTTGCCTCGAAATCCGTGCAGCAAGCTGTCTCGATTTTTGTGCCCGCACAGCCTGTTGTACAGATCCGTACAACATAGCCTCTTTAACAGCAGAAAACTCAGCACCCACAAAACAAAAAACTTCTTGGGATTTGTGCTCTAAAACTCTTGGGAAACGTGCCCTCTTTGTTGCCCTCTTTTCTCTCTCAAGCTTACTCAGAAATATCTCATGTTGTTCCTCTCAATGTGTCTTGCACACTACCCAATGCATTCTTTTATAAATCTGAAAATGACATTTTCCCTCCAAAGTGTCTTTTCACCTTCCCAACCCTAAATCCAAAGGCCAAGATTAGATCTTGCACTTTTCAAGATCAAGGGTCGTGATCCATTCCCTCCAAAATGAATCAATTGAAATATTAGAGTGATTTCACTTTATTACATAAGTGCTTTATGAAATAAAGTCACTTTAAAATTAGAAAGTACACTTTATTAAAAAGTCACTTTAATAAAAGAACAACTTTATAAAAACCTATTACAAAGTTAAGTGACTAGTAATGTAAACATCAGGTAACATCGGCATTCAAGACAAAATATGCGGAGTACCTCCCAAGCTAAAAAGCTAACAAACTAAAGGGCATATTTGAGTCATCCTTAAGAGCATTTTTTGGGACAGCAATAGCTACAGGTTTGAGGGCAGATTTGTAATAGAGACTCAGTGCTATTGCCTTGTAAATTTATTGTACTTGATTGACTGATCAATATATCACAGAAGTTTGTTGGGTTTTCTTCCCCTTAAGGGTTTCCTAGGATAAATATTTGTCTCTGTGAATGAGTGATCTTCCTATCATTCTTATGTTTTTGTTTATCATTTAAAGAGGCAAAGAACATTATTGTTATCTTCTATCTCTGTTTATTCTTGAAAATTAACATGGTATCAAAGCTCTAGGGCATGAAAGAGCTTAGTTCTGTAGTCTGCTAAGAGCCTACGCAGATCCTTAGAAATTATTCAACCACAGTATTGCATAGATGTCTTCCATTTCTGTAAGACCTGAGGACAGACTTGAAGGGGCTTCAAACTTTAATGTTTGGAAAGCCAGAGTCCTAAATATTCTGGAAGAATATGACTTGGACAACTTTGTGACTGGCACAGTAGAAGAGCCCACCTCCAATGCACGAAGGACAACCTTCAAGAAGAATCAGGCAAGGGAAAAGAGAATCATATTTGATTCAGTCAAAGATAATATCATGCCTATTATAGCACCTCTAAAGACAGCAAAGGAGTGATTTGACACACTATTCAATCTTCTTGGGAGACATTTATGGCCGGGATAAATGCTCGTGAAAACCAGCCAGACTTTGAAAGGTTGTGGCATCATTGTCTACAAGAAGAAGGGAGAATTCAGAGTAGAAATGGTACTTCAAAGGAACAGAACCTTGCTCTAGCAGCAAGGACAAGGAAAGGGAGAAGATTTACTCCTCAAAGAAAGTATCCTCGGAAGGACAAAAGTAAAAATAGCTTCAAAGGGAAAGAGTTCGATATGTCAAAAGTAAAGTGCTTCAATTGTCAGCGAAAGGGGCACTTTGCTAGAGATTTCCCAAAGATCAGAAAAGGGAACAAAGGCAAATATCGTGCTTCTATTGTTGTAGAAGATGAGTCTCGAAGAACAAAGACAAAAGAGGCTTCCATTAATCAAGAGACCAAGAGAGAATACTATCTTATTTCAGCACTCTCTGGTTCTATTACAAATGGTGTTGAATCCTGGTTGATAGATAGTGGAGCTTCCAGGCATATGACTGGAAATAAAGAAGTCCTTGCAAACTTCAAGGAGAAGAAGTTCTCTGCTCAAGTAGAACTTGGAGATAATACCAGCTATACAATCAAAGGACTTGGCTCAACTTCTTTTTAACTTGAATCTGGAGGTGAGCTACACAATGAAGAAATTGTGTGTTCCTGGTTTAAAGAAGAACCTCATCTATGTTGCAGTATTGGAAGATAAAGGTTACAGGGTAATCTTTATGGACAAGAAAGCTCTCCTATGGTCGAAGAATCAAGAACTAAGTTCAGCAATTGTGATTGGAGTTAGAGAGGGAGGCCTTTACAAACTTCCAGGACTTATCCAAGCTTTGGTTCATGCTTCAGTTAGTCCATTTAAGCTATGGCATAGAAGGTTTGGACATCTTCACTTCAAAAAGCACTCCCCAGACTTCAAAAAATGGTAAGAGGTATGCCTACCTTTCAGTTTGATCATGAAGGTATTTGTAAAGGTTGTGTTCTTGGTAAAAACATAAAGAAATCCTTTCCTAACAGTAACTCAAGGTCTAAAGGGATTTTGGATTTGATTCATTCAGACGCATGTGGGCCTATGTCATCTCCTTCCTTGAATGGATGTCTTTATTATGTGATTTTCATAAATGACTTCTCTAGAAAAACTTGGATCTATTTTCTAAAAGCAAAGAATGAAACTTTTAGTAAATTTCTAGAATTCAGAGCATTGATTGAAAATCAGACTGAAAAACATATACGTATTTTGAGGACTGACAATGGTGGAGAATTTGATTCTCGTCAGTTTGATGACTTCTGTAAAGAAGTAGGAATCAAGAGACAGCTAATTGTGCCCTATAACCCTCAGCAGGATGGGATTGCTGAGAGAAAAAACAGAACAATCTGTGAGCCAGCTAAAGCCATGATGAGTGATCGGGATCTTCCCTCATCACTTTGGGCAGAAGCCACAAACACTGAAGTTTATATTCAGAATAGAAGTCCTCATGTTATTCTAGGAGAAAAGACTCCAGAAGAAGCGGTCACTGGCGAAAAGCTAGAAGTGGGACACCTGAGGATTTTCAGATGTCCAGTTTTCATTCATATACCAAAAGAGAAAAGAACTAACATGTACCTTCTGGAAAGAAAGGAATCTTTGTTGGATACAGTGAAACATCCAAGGCATACAGAATCTATGTTCGAGGCCAAAGATTTATCGAGGTAAGCAGGGATGTAACTTTTCATGAAGAAGTTGCACTCAAGCATTCTAAAGAATCACAACAAGATACAAAGATGGAGGAACCTGAAGAGCCATTGGATCAAGTTGATACTATGGATCCAGTAGAACAGTTAGAGAAACCTATGGAGGTACCTCCTGCTAAGAGGAAGCCTGCCTGGTGTAGAGAAATTCTGCGAGAGGCAGAAAAACATGCAACTCCTTTAGGTACTTTCAGAGAAAGTAATAGACCTCAAAGATTTTCAGGTTATGTGGCTCTTATGGCTCAGATTGGCAATGCAGAGCCCACCAACTATGAGGATGTTGCTACGCAGCAAGTATGGAAAGATGCCATGGTGGAAGAATATCAATCCATCATGAAAAATGATATATGGGATGTAGTACCAAGACCGGAAGGAAAATCTCTGGTTACTTCTAAGTGGTTGTTCAAAATCAAGCATGCAGCTGATGGAAATATTGAGAAATATAAAGCTGTGGCTCGTGGTTTTTCTCAAAAGGAAGGTATTGACTATGATGAAACATTCGCACCTGTTGCAAGGTATACTTCCATCAGGACCATCATATCCTCGCTTCAATTTTGGGTTGGAAATTTCATGAGATGGATGTAAAGACTGCATTTCTAAATGGTCAAGTTGAAGAAGAAGTATATATAGAACAGCCAGAGGGTTTCGTGGTTCAAAGAAAGGAATCACATGTGTGCAAATTAAAGAAAGCACTATATGGGCTAAAACAAGCACCAAGAGCCTGGTATGCAAGAATCGACAGCTATCTTCAAAGCTTGGATTTTTCCAAGAGTGTAGTTGATTCCAACCTATATTTTAAGGTAATAGAAAATCATCCTCTAATTTTGATTCTATATGTTGATGATTTATTCCTTACTGAAGAAGAACAACTGATAGCTCAGTGTAAGAGGGAGCTCACTTCTGAATTTGAAATGAAAGACATTGGACTCATGCATTACTTCCTTGGTTTGGAGGTATGACAAAGATCAGATAAAATTTTCCTTTCTCAAGGGAACTATACAATTGATATATTGCGCAGATTTGGTATGCTAGATTGTAAGCCCATGTCTACACCCATGGTATCTAACTTAAAGAAGTTACATGAGTCATATTCTGGATCAGACTTGGTGGATCCATCCTTGTATAGGCAGCTTATTGGATCCTTAATGTATTTGATCCATACAAGGCCTGATATATGCTTTGTTGTAAGCGCCTTGAGTCAATTTATGTCTAAGCCAAGACACAGACATTGAATTGTTGCTAAACATATTCTCAGATATTTGAGAGGATCCATTGCATATGGACTTAGATACACTTCCAATGGAGGAGTGTTGCTTCATGGTTATGCTAATTCAGACTGGGCTGGGAGCTCAGTGGACCGGAAAAGTACTTTCGGATACTGTTTTAGCTTGGGTTCAGCTATGATATGTTGGTCAAGCAAGAAACAAATCTCTATAGCTCAAAGTACAGTGGAAGCAGAGTATATAGCAGCCAGTAATGCAAGCAGAGAAGCAGTGTGGCTAAGAAAGCTTGTCTGGGTTGTTTCAAGAGAGATTAGAAACAACTATTATCCATTGTGATAACCAAAGTTGCTTAAAGCTCACAGAGAACCTAGTCTTCCATGACAGATCAAAGCATATTGAGATGAAATATCATTTCATCAGAGACTTGGTCCAAAGACGTACCATCAAGCTGCAGTGCATTCGTACTGATGAGCAGATAGCAGATATTTTGACTAAGCCTCTGTCGCTTGGAAAATTTGTCTACTTCCGGGACAAGCTTGGTATGACTGAAAATGTGTCCCTCACTGAGAGGGAATAGTAGCATCAAAAGACATTCTCCAATGAGAGGCCTTATGTGGCCACCCCAAAGCTAGCCAGGGAGATTTGGAGAATCAATCAATCTTGTGATGTGTTGACAAAAGTCAGAGGGAACGTACAACCTCTGTGAGTCAAACCAAAAGTCAAGACGAACAAGATGCGATGTAAGTCTATTGCAAAAATCAGGGGGAACGTACAACCTCTGTGAGCATAGACAGTCTAGTGCAAAAGTCAAGGGGAACGTACAACCTCTGTGAGCATAGACAGACTAGTGCAAAAGTCAAGGGGAACATACAACCTCTATGAGCCTAGTCAAGTCTTGTGAGCTTTGTGTGTCAAAACAAAAGTCAAGACAAGTCTCGTGAGCTTTGTGTGTCGAAGCAAAAGTCAAGACAAGGAAATGTGAAAAATTCTCCTAGGTCTTCATGATGAGCTATGAGCATTCCTTAGGGACTGGCCACCCCTAAGTTAAATAACTCTAGCAGTTGACCATGGTTAAGGAGAACTAGATAATCACATTCCGTGATCCTTATCTGCATAAGGATACGAAACTTCTTGTGATATATTGATCCTGTCAACAAGTCAATGATCGTGTACAATGACTAAAAAGAATTGTATTGATATGGATGCCTGAAGAATACCCTCTTTGCTGAGAGGGAGTGTTAAAATTTAGAGCAGCTGCAGAGGATATTCCTCTAGCAGCTCTTCAAGCTGCCCCCTTTCCAGCTGTCATTAAGCTGCCCCCTTTCCAGCTGTCATCAAGCTGCCCCCTTGCCAGTTGTCCTTAAGTTGCCCCCTTGCCAGCTGTCCCTTCCTAAACAGCCCTCCTCTAAAAGTAAGTTGATCACCTAGCTAAGTCGGCCTCCTTTCCTAGCACCTATCCTAGCATCTATCCTAACCTAAAAGGGGACCCTAACCTCAAGACTCCTATCCTAGACTCCTTGCTATATAAAGAGAGGGAGGCAACCTCTTCTAGACATCAGTTTTTCATATCAGTTTGATATATCAGGTTTATATATCAGTTCTAAGTAGCAGCTAGCAAGTGTATTTCTGGAGGAGGTTAACACAGTTCTGTGGCAGCAAATAGAAGGAGATTATCACAGTTTTGGGGCAGCAGCTAAGCCATTCTGAGGGAGCAGCCTAGACATATTCTGAGCAGCTTAGTATTTTCTGAAGGAGCAGCTTAGTATTTTCTGAGGAAGCAAGGGAACAACAGAGGCACTTCTGCAGCAGCTGATTTCTATATTCTGAGCAGCAACAGAGGCACTTCTGTAGCTGCTGATATTTCTGTTTTGGACAGCAATTAAAGGTTGTTCTGGACAGCAACTAAAGGGCATATTTGAGTCAGCCTTAAGAGCATTTTTTGGGACAGCAATAGCTACAGGTTTGAGGGAAGATTTGTAATAGAGACTCAGTGCTATTGCCTTGTAAAATTATTGTACTTGATTGACTGATCAATATATCACAGAAGTTTGCTGGGTTTTCTTCCCCTTGAGGGTTTCCCAGAATAAATACTTGTGTCTCTGTGAATGAGTGATCTTCCTATGATTCTTATGTTTCTGTTTATAATTTAAAGAGGCAAAGAACGCTACTGTTATCTTCTATCTATGTTTATGCTTGAAAATTAACAAAGGGATCATAAAGTAAGCAGAAACTCCTTCTGCTTAAGTTGGGTTGATACAGATAGTAGAGACATGGTCCTTCCAACATGTGAATAGGCCTCTAGTAGTTGTTGAAGGAGAGTAATGATATGCTGCCAGTGATCCTGGGTAGTTCTATTGAAGAGAAGATGCCATCCATATAATTCATTGCATGATTAGTCAAAAATCCAGCTATATTTCATCGTTTGGATAATTGGTTCACACAGGTTATATTATCTAATTGTAAAACTTTTGATATGTACAATTTTCAAAACAATTTCAATGTCCTCTAAAAGGAGGTAAGGAAATCACCTATTTTTTACTTAATTGTTGAGTGAGGAGCAAAGTAGAAGAGATGGAGGAGGCTTTCTAGCCATATAAGTACTCACAGAATCATAACTCAACCCTTTTTGTCTCCAATCTCGCTATTCTCTCCTTGATACTCTTGAGCTTTAGAAGCAACTGGCTTCAACTGATCTTAACAATCCTTTGTTCTGCTAGAGAAACTTCTGGATCAAAACTTTGTGTGGAGTTTTGATCTTAACAATCCTTTGTTCGTCTAGAAACCATGTAGTAAAGCTTTTGTTCTTTCGATATGCAACTATGCACTGGGCTTTTGGACATGTACAATTAAAAATTTCAAGTTTGTTCCGTCCTCTTTGAGGTAACATGGCAAGTTTTTGACCCTAGTGGCTCTAGGAGCTCACATCAAGACAATCATCTGTTGGTCTCCCCATGGACTGAAACAAGCCCTCTTCTTTCTTGAATAACAATGTAAACCTGCCTTGAGCACAGATCTAAGAACCATAGAAAATTCAATGAAACTATCATGCAAAACAGCAAAAACTGTCTGGGCTGATCCATCTCTGTTGAGCCTTCAGAGACTACTCCTAGGTACAGGAAGGCTTGAAACAGATTGAATATGAGTTACTCAATACTAGAAAATAAAATTTTCAAAAATTCAGTATCACTACTGGGAATATTATTGATATCCATGATAAGGGAGAAGTCCCCTGATAGAATAATCTTGACAATGCTGGTGTTCATCAAGGCACACAAGGGTACAAGAGAACATCAGACAGTGGAAAAGAAGGCAGACTCCTTTCTGCAATAGAACTTTTCTGAGCCTGGACATATACGAGCAACAAAGGAACCAATATTCAAGTTCCAATGCCAAAACAAATGTGAGCTGAGCTGAGAGCAGGACCAGAACTGGACATTTCACTGATTTCAGTTGTCAAGAAACAGAACTTGCTCAAGATATCTGCCAAGGTTGAGCAAGATGAAAAGACAGATCTTCAACTACAAACAGGAAGAAATAGGACTTCCTTCAAAAACAGAAATTTGCATTCACCGGCAAACCTGGCTTCCAGAATCCAGACATCAAACCCAGCATGTCTATTACATTATAAGTGAGGCTTTTAAAATATTAGACCTTTCATAACATACACCTTATGTAACTGCTGAATATCTACAAGAATGCTATTCTGATTACTAAATGGGAGAGACAAATCTAACAAATAGACAATAAATTGTTGGACAGCTAGAGGACAAACACTATATTCTAAAAGATAAAACCACACACAAAGAATTAATATTTATGATGTCTGATGGGCACAAATAATTCCTAGGTGTTAGACTAAAGGGCACATCAAATAATGTGGCAAGATGCACTAAAATATGAAGCATAGTATAGCAAACTTATCAAGAGATCAACTAACATGACATGTTTGTTTCAGAGTAGAGAACAATAAGAGAATTTGGAAGAGATGGCCCTTGAGCCGATTTATAACTCACAAGAAATAGCATGAACAGAAACCTCTAAACCTAGCAAGTGAACAATTACATTACATCCAGGAGTGGACTTCCAAAGCCACAGTGAGAATGTTGGTGCCTAATAAGCACAGAGTTACATTTGAACTCTGAGCTTCATCAGCTCAATATCAAATCGAGATCCCATAGTGGTTCAAAGCAACAAAGTAGTCACTACTGTGCACTTGTGATCTCACAATTTCATTCACTGACCAGTAGGTCATTTAAATTTGAAGATAAAGTTCCTTGGGCTTTGAATTTAGGCTAAGAGGGGATGAGTGAAATTATTCATATATAACCTCTTAGGATGTTTGATTAGATTTTATGTTTCAGTTTTAAATACCAATTTCAGTGTTCCTTTATGAAAACCCTTTATGGCTCCCATAGCTGAGAGATGTTGAACATCAACTTACCCAATATATAAATGCTCTTGTGAGGGATTTATTTCCAGCAGATCTCTGGTTTGGGTGACCCATATTTGACCCATATTTGCCACACTCACAACATAATGAATGCACGAATGCCCAGCATGGACCTTTTGGATACAGACTACAGTCTACAACCCCTTTATTGTTGACCATATATAATGCTTTATACAAACTTAAACAATTTTTGGAACAAACTTTAGAAATTAACTTACTTTCCTGAACTGCTGACAGAAACACATGAATATGCATCATGCGTAACTGGGCCAACACGGCGCTTCAACTGCTTGACCTGCAATGCTTCTGAAGAATCTGTCTTCAACCTTCCTGCCTCAGATACGGAATTGGAACTCGCCAATGATGGATTCACTGGATTAGACAGCTGGAAATTCAATAACTTTATTTCCCTTTCAGCCATAAATACTACAGAGTGCTCCCTACTCCCAGAGGGCGTTGGGAGAGGGGCTGCCGCTGGAAGAGACCTTGTGTCAAATTCACTAAGAATAACACCGAGGCTTGTACCAGTCGCAACCAGGTGTGGTTGCAGAGGGTGCACAACCATACAGTACGCCTGCATAAAAAATTCTAATTGAATTAGGCTTACGTAACATTATCTGCAAAAAAATTAGATCACTGGAAAGTTAGGTTTGACATGTACATATCAAACATGATGATGCACCTAAAAATTGGATTATTACAATGTTCAACTGCCAATATTTAAGCACGCATGCCAACAATAAATGCCAACCCAGTATTCAATATCAAGATGTAAGGTATCGAGCAAATCCAGTGCTTTACAATTCTGTGACCATATAACATTTCAGCTAGAGATATAACAGGCTATGGTCCTAATATCCTTTAGTCACGTACCTTTACATCAACCATAATGGGCAGGCATATAGCTGCCAATTTCTAATATCATTTAATAGTACAAAATATTGACCTTCATGAGGTAATATAGGACAAGTTAATCTACATTTTAAGAGCTTACCATTATTGCTTTTCTTCTCAAGGCTAGAGAAACATTCTGGCTCAGCTAAAAAAACGTAGAACTGCCAAAACTTAGCTCCTTATAATTAATGAAATCCACTTCCCTTAGACCTACAGTACAAGTTATATATAGGTTCAAGTTATCATTCAGAAGAAAAGATCTTTAAAGTCGCTTGCTGTTTTTAGTGATAGTTTGGGATTGTTAGATGAAGGTTTCATGGTTACAATGGCCTGGAATACTTAATCCTTCTATAGGAAAATGACCCATGATTCTGCAATTACCTGAGATAAACTACACACATATTTCCATAACTTCTTTAAAACCAGTAATTTGCTGCTCTAGGTTACCTTGTCCATCATTAATCTCTTCTTTAACTGAGCTCCATACACTGTTCTAATTGCAAAAGATGCATAATTTTGAGCACAATAACACATAGTACAAAGATGTGTCCCTGTATGATTACAACAAGAAATGGAAGTTCCTGGAATTGTCCAACTCTTCTTTCCCTCCAGTTTAGTGACCAGGTATAGATTGATATTTAAGGTTTGTTATATTCCAAAGAACTCTGATACTTTATCTAGAGTCATAACAAGAATATGACCTTCCAAAAAAACAGATATTCATCAATGCTACTTCGATAAAATTGGCTCAAAAATTTGACGCCTACAGAGGTGGAGCAAGATAAAAAGACTTGACAGACATCCACAATAGAAACCCAAGGACACTATGATTGCTCAAGCATACAAAGAATTGTGTTCGCAACCCTGAATGAATATACATGAAAGCTGAGGTCCCCAAATAGAGTGAAAACCTCTGATCATAAGTGCCATCTGGCCTCTTCTAACGTCACAATAATGTTACAAGCAAGATTTTACACTTAGGATATATCACTTTATCCAATTCATAATTGTAGGGATAATGTAAAATTAGTTACACGATTACTTATAGTCTTAGGATAGAGCATATTTGAAAAATGGATTGAATACGTTATACACACTAAGAGTAATTACTAATTAGAATTTAGGATTATCAAGAAAATAGATTAAGCACTCATCATTTCCTCCCTTCTTCGGAAGGGATTCTCCCCAATTTGTACTATAGATGTTTAAACTGCTGCCCAGAATTGGATATAGATACCCACTTGGCTTCCAACAGAAAACTACATTTTCGACCAACTAGGTGCACGGTAGTCTGCTTTCTCTAGGTGCTTCTTGTCCTGCTGCCTAACTATGTATCCTCTAAAAGTAGTGGTTGAAAATCTAGAATTGTATCTAGTGAATATAACCCACACTCATCTAAATGCAGTGGCTGAATGTAGATGCGTGTCATTACACACCAGGAATGCAAAGATGCACTATAAGATGAAGGCAGAAGACATTTGTTCCAATAGCCCACATAATATAACAGTGTAAAGACAATATCTAATAGGTTTTAACTTGTGATGTCTCATTTTTCAACATCTGTCTATCAAGATGTAACTAGACTTTATCTCCCAGATGACAAATATTTGCAGCTCAATGTTTATTTTAAAAATCATTTTATTTTGCCTACATCTTCAGGAGAATCTCCCCACTTTGGCATGTACCAATGCTAACTGCTCTATAAAGACAGTGACTTTATCTTGCTGCTCTTGCTAATGTGGTGTAGAAGGAGCAGAGAGTGCAACTGTGAGTTTCTGCAATGAAAGAGGTTGAAAGTTGAAACACAACAATTTTCAAAAGGTCAATGTAAGGTGAATATGCGTGGGAGTCGGGACCTGTTAGCAACTCGATTGGATTTCTTCAAAATCCAACATGAGTGCCATTTTATTTTGTTCCTGGGTACATTACGAGATGGATTGGTTGGTCAATCCATTGATGTGGCATTGACAATTCGTGAATGCATTTTCAGATTTGGCACATGATCGCATGTCTTGTTATTCAAAGGTTGTTGGTAGGATAGGTTCTTGAGCAGGTCAGACATATATACAGGTACATCTGATGGACATAGCTTTAGTGGAGCTAGTACCCCATACTTACAGCTTCAGTGTAGTATTCAGAGCAAGTATGGGAGGTCAAAGATCCCCAAAGGGTATGATCAGGTTGGTTTTTGCAGACTTCTATTTTCAGGACTTGATCAAGATTTGGGTACCCTTTGGAAAGATGTGCATAGAGTTCTGAGAAGTTGCTACTTTTAGCAATTTCTATTTTTAGCAGTTTCTGAGAGTGGCCCTGTTACCTCCAAAATTGTACCTAAGAAACCTATCCTCACTTTAGGCTGGCTCTACTTCAGCTCAAGGGGGGTATCCCTAGTAGGATTAATAAAGCTAAGCAATGAGGCACAAGGTGAAGTGAGAGTAGCTTTTAGTAAAACAATGTTTTGGGGTTTTTTAGGATTTTAAAAGAGGTAATGGAAGGAAGTAGAGATATGTGCCAAATCCAACAAGGGCAATGGAGTCAAAGTGAATCAAAGGGGCTTATGGAGTCAAGAATAAAACCCCTCTTAAAAATTGGTCTATTTCATCTAAGGATTAGGAATTAGAGATTAGAACCAAAGAGGACTCTTTCCTTGACCTCTACAYAGACATCTCCCACTACTCCACTCTTGGGGAGGTAATTGTTCTAGGTGACTTCAACGCTCGTACCAGAGACATGCAAGTACCCCTTCATGACAAAGTTGAGGATGCACTCTGCCTCCAGGAAATAGAGCTGGGATCTGTAGGCCTTCACAKGAACTCAGAAGACAGAACTCGCCCCCTCACAGGTTATGGGAGACACCTTTTACAGCTAGTTGAATCCCATGATTTATTGATCCTAAATGCACTACCATGTTTTTCGGGATCAGGGGATTTTACTTGCTTCCCCCACATCAAGGGGGGCAGTGTGGTTGACTACGTCCTGGCCAACCAGGATCTCCTCCCATACATCCAGCACCTCTTAGTACCCAACCTCCCCAGGGCTGACCACGCTCTCCTCACTTTCTCCCTCTCCACATCACCTTACCCTCCCCCCCACCTCCCTGCTCCCCCCCACCACCACCACCCTACACCACCTTCCTTTTCGACAAAGATTTTGCCTACTCCTACACCACCCTTCTTAAGGAGTTGCTCCCCCCCATCTCCCACTTCAGATCATTGGACACGACAACAACCAAATATGAGATACTCTCCAAGGTTCTTGAGGCGACAACCCTTGACTCATATCCCCACTCTACTCGTCATCACACCCATTAGCCCAACCCTGGCTCATACCCCATGAATCGTTGGTTTGACGATGAATGCAAAATCCTCCACAAACAGCTCTGTTTCACCCTCACATATGATCCCTCATCCTCCCCCGACCTCTGTAAAACCTATCGAAAACTCCATCGCAAAAAAAGAACGTTTATCTCCTAGAGGAGGCATGAACTTTGCACAACCCTCCACCACTCCATGAAAGCCTTCTAGCGTGCCCCTTTCCCTAAACATTGTGCCATCTCACCCAACCTTGACCCCCAAGACATGTTCTCCCACACAACCTCCCTTTACAACATTCCTAGGCTCCCCCCCTCTTCTTGCCACCTTTTCTCAGAGAGAGGCATCAAAAGAGCAGCCAGAGCTATGAGCACCAACAGAGCAACAAATGAAAAAGGCCTCCAGGACGAATTCCTTATGCATGACATTCGTTCCCTTAATTCACATATTGTTGATTTATTTAACCATGTGGTATGTTGAGGTTTCCCCCACTCATGGACAAGGCACATCATTTACCCTATTCACGAATCAGGGAATACTTTTGATCAGAATAATTACAGGATTATCATGGTGAGACATACTTTCTCCAAACTTTATGCCACAACTTTGCATCAACGACTTTCTGACGATTTAGAGAGTCGTCACCTCAAAGCTAGCGGACAGGCAGGTTTCCGCCTGAACTACCAGACAACCGATCACATTTTCACACTAAGAGCCATTATTAAGGAGGCTCGTCATCGCTCTTCAAGGGTTTACTGTTGTTTTGTAGACTTCCGAAAAGATTTTGACACAGTGCCACGGGAGGATTTATTCCAGAGACTTCGCGACATCAACATATGTGAGACCCTCCTAGCAACCATCATGAGATTGTATGAGTCAGTTTTGGGATGTCTCAAGTTGTCTCATGGCCTCTTCGACTTCATCGAGAGTACCATTGGGGTGAAGCAGGGATGCCCACCTCGCCGACTCTCTTCGAAATTTATATTGATGAGCTAGAGTCTTTCCTCCACGACCACATCCAAGAAGGTGATGGTTGTCTCCTCCATTAGGTGTTGATCTTTCTACTCATTTTTGTTGATGATCTGATCCTATTGGCCTCTACTCCTAAGGGATGCCCCCTCTCGCCGACTCTCTTCGAAATTTATATTGATGAGATAGAGTCTTTCCTCCACGACCACATCCAAGAAGGTGATGGTTGTCTCCTCCATCAGGTGTTGATCTTTCTGCTCCTTTTTATTGATGATCTGATCCTATTGGCCTCTACTCCTAAGGGCCTACAGAGGAAGATTAATGCCCTCGCAAGTTTTTGTGACCTCCGACAATTGACGGTCAACTTGGGTAAAACCAAGGTCATGATCTTCAATGCTTCAAAACGCCCTCTCACAAATTTACACTTTACTTCACGGGGGAAGAGATTGAGATCAGCACAACTTACACCTACCTGGGGGTCCAGTTCACGGGGCCTTGTTTTGGCATGCGACAAGCCCTCCAACCCCGACTCAACAAAGGGTATGGGTCCCTAGCCCTCCTCGAGAGACAGTGCTTCCAAGGTCAATTTCAGGACATCTCGTCCAAACTCTACCTCATGGAGGCGATTATCAAACCCACAGACAGATTGGGGACCAAGCTTGATACAGACAAATTGGGTTCGGTTGGAGAGAGTTCGGACCTTGCTTCTCAGGTGCATCATCAAAATGCAAATGTACAATTCCACAGTCCATTATTCAGGCAGAGTTCGATGTCCATCCATTTCGCCTTGATGTTATCTTTCACTCGATTTCCTTCATTCATAGAGTCAAATCTTTTAGGGACTCTGCTACCAAGAGAGAGCGGTAACCCTATCTTGCACTTTGCTCGTCAGAGGCCCTTGCCTCGGATCACTACATAGGTCGTGCACGAGGTTGGTTTTCAGAGGCGTCCTAGCCAAGGTTGTTGGGAGTGGGGAGCGAGAGCATCGATTTTCAAAAAGTTCTGGGAGCGAGAGCGTTTCAGGAGCATTTTTTATATAATACATAAAAAATATATATTTCGATCCATATATATATATATATATATATATATAACATGCAGAATGTTGAATCAATTGCAAAAAGCATGAAAACATAGATATAAGATCATTTAACTAATTGATTAGTGATGATCATTAAAGCATCAACCATTTAGTACACATATAACATCAATCATAAACATTTGTCATCAATAGATTGTAAAAGCCAACATCAACCACGAAATGAAAGAGTCTAGTCTCTAGACTCTAGACTCTAGAGCATCAATGATCATATTCATTACCAAAGAGTTGTAACTTGTAAGATTCAGAATTTCAGTTAATAGTTTAAACTTCGAACTTCAAAATTCAAATTTCAAACTTTAAAGTTCAAGCTTCAAAGGTAAATTGTCATATAATGTTCTTAAGTTCATAACTTCATAACTTCATTGTTTACAGAATAAGCCATAATAAAGAGTCGAGACTCAAGACAAAGTACTAAGTTTTAGAGACTACTTCTAAACAAGAAACAAAAAAAGAGATCTAGTATATAGTAGCAACTTAGAAGGTACTAAGCACTATGCTCTAAGTTTTCTGCTTGCCACGAGGAACTTCTAGTTTCTTCTCCTGTGATCTTTGAAGAAGAGTAGGAACAGGTGGAAGTGATCCTAGAACACAACCAACAGTTGAATGGCCCCCACGTGACAATGGACGTTGTGCAAATAAAGGTAAAACTGATGAATCTGGAACCCTTGTAGTGGATGGGGGTGGCATGTCTCTTCCAGGAATATGATCGCCATCATGATCACTTAAAAGTTCCTCTTCCAAGTGCTCTAAAACAATGGTTCCATCCTCTAAATTAGTCTCCTCTAGATTGTTATCCCAAGTCATATCTCTTTTACAAAAGGCATTCCCCCCTACATCACAGTAATGTGACAACAACCTCAAGTTGTAATGCACATAAACCAAGCTTTCTACCCAGTCTGCATTCAAGTTGTTTCTCTTTACATTGTGGATGAAGCTATAGGTGCTCCAACACCTCTCTGCAGAAGAGGTGTTAACGACCTGAGAAAGCACCTTCACCGCCAATTTATGCAAAGTTTTGGAAGAGGAGCCATACATGTTCCACCATTCGATAGCACCCAACCTGTCTCGATCTTTGGTTGCATGCAAGTTACCAAAGACTCCATGTTCACTGATGTATTTTCTCAATTTGCTTCGTACTTGAGCACACTCCTCTTCATCAAGTACCAACTTGTCCAATGCAAGCATATATCCATTTTGCACCTCTGGATCTGTGTGTGGTTTTCTCCTTTCCCCACCCCCGGGTGCTAGTTGGGCCAACCAAGATGAAGAATAATATTTTGGGGTAAGGACATATGCCAGGGCATGGAGTGGAAAATTCAAATTATCCCACCTTTTGACCATTAGTTTATGGATATAATCATACAAGATCGCATCCTTCAACCGAACAATGTCTTTGATTTGGCCTAGCATGTTGTCCATATGCTCATACACCTCTCCAATCATCGGTCGATCTGTATCTACAAACTGAATCATAATGTAAATGGGTTTGGTGAACTGCAGAATATACCGAACTAGTTGCCAAAAATGGCCATCAAGAACTGTGTCCTCCACCTCCTGAAAGTCACTTCTCTGAGATATAGATGTAGCCATGTCTTTTAGATCCTGCCATAAATCATTCGAGGCCATACTAGCCAATGCCTCTCCTACCTTCAACAGGCGCCTAAAGGTGAGATAATAGCTAGCAAATATGGTCTTTGCAATCTTTAGTAACTCCAACTTGGAGTGACTGCGAAAAATGTAGTGGGCCATGCTATGATTGGTAATAAATCTGATCATCTTCTTCCCTCTCTTGTACAAAGCACCAATCCATCTATAATCATGGTCCTTCATTTTAATGATATCATGCATCAAAAGGTTCATTATGTGAACCAAACAACCCGACCAAAATATATTGGGGTACCTATCTTCAATGATTGCTCATGCTGCCTTACAATTAGCAACATTATCAATGATGACTTGAATGACATTGTAGGGCCCAATCTCTTGAATGGTTTTAAGCAAGGCATCTGCAATATTAATCCATGTTTTGTAACGATCTGAGTAGTCATGGGCTGAAAGGAAGATCGCACCACTCTTAGACACACCGAGAATATTTATCAATGGCTTGCCTTTCACATTTGTCCAACCATCAGATACAATTGATACCCCATGTCTCAAACATACTCACTTGTCAGATTTCCTCCCAGCCTCAATGGAGTAGTCATAAATCTATTCAGAGCTTCTTTCCTTCAACCTTGAATAGTAGGAGAAGTCAACTTCCTCACTCCTACATCCCCCAGGGTCATACAGCCGAATCCCCCTATGGTACTCAAGGACTCCGACAGTGAGCCAACGCAACCCCCATCGCCCCCTTCCCCATCGGTCATCAGATCCAGGAGACAGTGACCTCATCGGCTTCATCTTCGAATATTTCCCTCTCGGCTAATATTGAGTTGTCCAACTCCTACCATGGAGACTTACTTTGTTTTGTTGCACGTACAATACTGTTATATACACTTTATTTTTTGTTTTTGCTAGACCTAGGTTTAACCTTGTCGGACATTTACCTAGACTGTACTCTCAGTTTTCTTCTCTTTTTTTTTTCATATATCTATCTCTCTTTATATGGGAGCTGCTTTCGCACTCCCACATTGTACACATTGGTTGTAACAGTCCCATTGACCTACTTTTGTGGTCATTTGTTGGACATTAATAAAATTATCTTATCTTATCTAAATCAAAGTTAACAATGAAGACCAAGGCCCTATAAGAAGGGGTCCTCAAGGGAGCAACCTTCACCAACAAGATCAACTATAGCTTGATAAATATACTCAATACCATTGCTAGGGTTCCAAGATGGATAACAGCAGTACTAAACTCCTTCACTGCCCTGTCTCCTTCACTCTTGCGCTGCATAACAAGTGAATGAGGGAGAGGGGTCGAACTCTGTATATAAAAGGCGCAGGAGAGTGAACTCGCCTACATGTCTTTACAACTCGAATTGTAACTTGACTTGACTAAACTTTGCATGACAACTCGCCCTTGAGACTTGGCTTATGCATGGCATGACAATACATTTACATTATTTGCATAAGGAAGATTGTTTGTTTCTAGCTCATAGGAATTGTACATTCAACCTAACTTTTGCTAGATGCCTTGACTTTTGCTCATGGCTCACAAGGCTTGACTAGGCTCACAGAGGTTGTATGTTCCCCCTAACGTTTGCACTAGTCTGTCTATGCTCACAGAGGCTTACGTTCCCCCTGACTTTTGCACTAGACTGTCTATGCTCACAGAGAACGTATGTTCCCCCTGAATTTTGCATTAGACTTACATCTTGACTTTTGTCTAAGACTTACAAGACTTCTTCCTTTGCCTGGGCTAGACTCACAAGATCATATAACATCTCGTTCATCCTGACTTTTAGTTTGACTCATAGAGCTTGTATATTCCCCCTAGCTTTTGTCAATACCTCACAAGATTGGTTGATTCTCCAAATCTCCCTGGCTAGCCTCAGGGTGGCCCACATGGCCTCTCATTGGAGAATGACTGTCAATGCTGCCAAATTTAATAGGAGGCAAAAAGAGAGAGAGTTGGGATTCAAGCAAAGGCGAATCCAGACATCTCATCAAGTTGTACAGTACGAGCTCGTACAGTTGTACGAGCATGTTTGTATAGTCATACAGGCATGTTCGTACAGTGGTACAGGCATGATGGTATAGTCATGTGGACAAGTCGTACAGTTCATATAGCAAGTTGTACTCTCAACAAGTTGTACCACTTAGTTCAAGGTGATTTTGTAACTGTGCAGCTCCTATTTTTGGCATCTTGTGGAGGTTTCCTCATAACCTTTGTTGAGATTGGATAGCAAGGAAGGTCTTCACCATGCATGGCATCCTAGCATGGAGGAGGACAATGAAACTTATCCAAGTTGATGGGTTAATCTTTTTCTTAAAATTGTACTTAGGAAAAAGTACATTAAATGGGTTATATTTTAATGTTGACTTAATGAGTACTTTTTTATAAAGTTAAAGTGAGAAATAATTTAAGTTGTGGTCTTTTAATCTTGACCATTGATCTCATAAGATGTATGAGGATCAATCTTGGCCCTCCATCCTTTTGGAGATAGGATTTCTCACTTGCTCATTGAATAAAAAGGAGATCAACTTGGAGAGGGGTGCATTATGCACAAGAGAGAGGCAATTTTCTGAAGAGAGAAAGAGGAGAATTGCTTGAGGGTTTGGAGATAGAGTTTGCAGGGAGACAGAGGAGGCTTCTACACTGAGATTGGCACACATCTTCAACATTGCAGAGGTCTTTTCCTACAGATCTGATCAGGAGGATTTGCAGAAGGGGGCCATACATTTGTTGAGGAGGTTTTGTATCTGGCTGGGCTGATTTTATTGTAAGAGATCTCTATATTTTCCTGCTCAATAATAATAAAATCCAAATCTGCGGCACTGATTTTCCCTCCGGGATTTTTCCAGGGACGAATTGTCCAAAAAATACTTGTGTACATGTGATGTGATTGTTGTTATATTTTACTGTTAAGTTCCTGGTTATTATTTCCTGCTGTGTATGATTTATTTGTGAAGAAACCTAGCGGAATCAGTTAACAGAAAAATTAATTAATTTACTGAACTGGGTTTGAAGAAAATTTCACAAATGCTTTCGAAAGTGTTTATTGTGCTCGCCATTGTCTCTTCATGGGTCACTTTCATATACTTCTCTAGACATCTTTGGTCAATGGTAAGGCTATTAAAGCACTATTCATGTGTCTTCATTGATTGTTGAAATCTCCAATACAAAATGGCATCTTCAAAGATGGTTGGGTGTCATTCTCAACTCTCTTTGCTGCCCTCTTCCTCATGCCGCTTCTCAGGTCGTATCTGTACAGCTTCTTTGATTTTTAATACAATTTAATTGCCCTTTAAGAACTTTAAAAATATTTATGCCCTTTTAATTTAATCAATATTCAAATGTATCCGAACTTCCCTTTATTATCCCTTTCTCTTAGAAAATCCCAAACGCATCTCAGACATTCAGAGTTTCAGTCCCATGGCCCAGTACTGCTCCAATACCATGTAAGTAGTGTTTATAGCAGAATGCATACACAACATGATGACCATAAAAATATGGAAAGATTAATAAATGTCCCATATAGTGCTATAACAATTACAACACAGGGCTAGCATAATAACACTACTATAATAGCAGTTGCATATTCCACACTTTTGAATGATACACACGCATGTATACAGTTATTTGTGTATTGACATTATTATAGCAGTTTCCGCCTGGAAAAGACCAGTAAATATATAGGAAACATTTTCAGGCATTCCCTGAAGGAAAGATTCCAGGAAGATTTCCAGGCTATTTCCGGCCTGTTTCTGTTTCAGGAACACATTTTTTGTTACACAAGTTGTCAAAGCTTTTATGACAAGACCACAATCTCTTCCTATTTGGAATGTTCTTAATTTCATGACGGATGTGTAAGACACATCTGTGCCATATGAGAACTGGTCTACTTATTATGTCATACAGTTTTCAGGTAAATACAGCTTGGTGCATAAAACATTCTCACCACAAGAGAGTTTTCACTTCTGAACAAACACAGTTTGTAAACCCTTGTGTGAAATCTAATATCCTCTGCAATGAACTAAGCTACAGTGATAAACCTTTTCTCTCAGACCAAATCAAAAGTGCTGCAACAATGCCACAGGTTGAATCAAGAATGATAGATGTCAACATCAGTTCCAGAGAACTGTCACTTCCTACTCCAGCATGTTCTGAACTTAATGACAGGCATCATACTAATGTCTATTGGCTTCAGCCTTCGGGTAATATTTTAGTACACAATACATTGTGGTGGCAATGAAATTTTAACTTCTGAAAATTCGTGTATTTCAATCTCTAGTATCAAATGCAAAGTCTCCAGTAAAGTAAGCTACATATCTTCCAATCAAACCAGATTGAAGATGCTGTGAAAACCAAACAGGTTATGTTCAGTATGATAGATGGAAAACTTTAACTATTGAGTTGATTAGATATTGTCTCATTGTTAACCCAGTCATGGATCACTCCCAACATATCTTGTGATTTTATGCAACTGATTATGTTATATTTAAGGACTGAACAATAAAGAGATTCCCACTCATGAACAATAACGGACTATATGGCTTGTGGTGGCTATGGGATTTTATTATAGATTAACATAAGTTGCTCTTGTTAAATCACAAATAATATCTCTAATGAGAGAAACAGAAATATAACCTTCAGTTTCTTGTTTGGTGCAAGAAGGCTTATAGGGACCTGAGAAGACAAGTCACAGAGTGGTCTTGTTGTTGCTGCAAATGTTGGATGTTCAATGGCCCTGCAATAAATCAAATGGTATAAAGCAACAGATGAAATTCCAAGATCGGATATAACAAGCATACTATTATAGAAATGAATGAGCATATTGAATAGTCTTTCCTCCTTGGACAATAAGTGATATCACTTACCATATATGAGAGTCCTTAACGCATGTTAAAATATCAAGGTTGGGGGCCCGAGGATGACACCAAGATGCAACACTGTGAGGAGTGAGCTTTGCAACTGGCTTAATTCGTTTGACTTCCTGTATAGGATGCAGAAAAAAAACTCTTCAAGTTACTTTCCATCACAATAACATCCACAGCAGCAAATTTTGTATCTTCATCTCTCATAGTGTACAATTCAAGTAGAAAAGAAAAATAAATCCTACACCTTGAATGATACAGTATCCCAAATAGCAAGGGTCTTGTCTGCACCAATTGTAATCAGTTCTGGAGCACTCCCTGAAACTCTTAAAAGCTCAATAGCCAAAACACCTCCGTCATGTGCCTAAGAGGAGAACGTGTAGAAAACCACCACGAGTTAAGATATTTTCCATGACAAGGTCAAACAATAAATGTGAGATGAGTACAATGCCAGTGACTTGAAATCTTTTTCTCAGATGCATAGACATAGTCCAAGAATAATAAAAACCCCAGAATACTGAAAGTCGGCCTTTAATCTGCAAACTATAATAGGCTTCTTATACTTATATAGTGTAAACTTAATAGGCAGACCACTACAAAAAGCAAAACTGGTTTTAGAGGCTTTAGGATCCCAGGTTATGGGGATAGTATCCATTGTTCACATTCAAGTGTGCTTAAAAGAAATCTAGAAAACGAGGAAACTTTTACCTTCAGACTAAGCTTTGGTGCAATTTCACGAGAATCTTGCACATGATCTGCACTCCAAAGAACAAGTAACCCATCACTAGCACCAGAAACAAGAAGCGTCTGTTATAAGACACAAAACCAAGAGTCAACAACTACAAAAAGCACAAGAATGCTTCTTGTCATTTCTGAAGGTCTGAATATGCAAATAAGAAAACGCTCAATCTGCATAAGTTGGGAAAAAAACTACAACCAATGCTTTTACCGAATAATAAACATTATAGACATCACCTCAACTTAAAAATGCCTGATGTGTTGAAACTCTAAGAGGGTAGATCCTTAGGCATATTTTCTTTTTTTGGATTAAATGCTTCCTCTAAACTTTTATTGAGAATAAAGTGATAAGTACATGTATTTTATACTTAAAAGGTGGGCCATGCATGCAGCTGCCACAAGCAAAATCTTGTAGCTAGTACTGCCCATGAGGTTTAACAAAACATACAGAGCCTTTAAGGCATAAATGTTCAAAATCATATAGCCCAGGGCCAGAACACAGAGAGCTAAAAAACAAGTACAGTGGCCAGTTGGCCACAATAAAGATATCCATAAAGTCAAGCAGCAACAATGGATCCCTGAGCTCCGGCTTTATCCAAAAGAAATACATACAACATAAATTATATGTTCAATTCCAATCAAATCACAATGGTATGCAGGAACTACTTTAACAGTTCTAACATCAATAGCACTTTGACCAACTTGCTGAATCCTGAAACTAGAGTCCCCCAAAACTTCACTTTCCCTTGGCAACTCTATGTTAGAGAATGTCAAAATAATTTTCAAGCTATTTGTTAATTCCTAAAAGAATTGAAGCTTTCAAAAATGCCAAGAGCATCGATTCTGCAAGTGATGCTATCATGCCATTGGCCCTACTGAAAATCTAGCTTAGTTTTGGGCCGTCTTCTGACCATCACAGCCATTCACTCTGATTTGCTTCTAACACTGAAGGAGAATGTGATAACTCATACTACTTTGCAGAGGTACCCAGCATTCTTGTAATAGAGTTCTACAAATGCATGAAATTTGCCACAACATCTCTAGCAAAACCTCATAATGTCAACTCCTCTAATTGATTCCTGAAAAACATTTCCTGTGATGAATCAGTAATGTTTTATATATATTCTCCAGAGCATAATGAACAGATCTCCAAAACTAGATTAGACAAACAGTGTAGAATCCACAGCACCCAACTTATTGGACAGCAATATTCTCTCCACTAACTTCTTCTCGGCCTTAGATGTTAGGAGAGCTGATAGTTGACATCATTTATGGTCTAGGGCTTATTTCTTGGTACCATCCAGATCCCAGACTATTTTGTTCTTCTGGGCTTCCTAAGATTTGATTGTATCTATTTTCAGTACTCCCAATGTACTCTTTTACTTCTGTTCTTTTGCAGTTCTCTCGGAGATGCTTTAGCACTCCCAATGGCTATCTCATCTTTTTACTCTTTACAGTCCCATTGGCCAACTTTGACAACTGGTGGACATTAATATTTAAATTAAATTCTGCAACTATATTACCCACGATATTTCAATGACTGTTAGACCATCACCGGAAATTTCTTGATAGTATTATACAACATATATTGGCTATCAAGTTCACTTTTAGTTTAGTTTTTGTACTCCATCTGTCACTGAAGATGTTATAAACTCAGCAATTGAACAAGAAGCTTAAAGTGGAATACCCAATCCTCTCCCACTTATGTCTTATGAAGACACTTGAAACACATTTAAGTTATTAACAAGATTGACAATTTTTTTAATAGAATGCATCCTTTAACTATAGTTATGAGCAAATATGTACAAGGCATTTTATAACCAAAAAAGTGGATTGTAAAAAACATAAATAAATAAATATTAATAATAATAATTAAATAGTAAATGAAAAGAACATTCTAACTAAGGACATGACCCATCAACCTCGTGACTTGTCAATGTGTGTATATACCATCACATAGGTCATTGTAATACTATCATTCTATCTTATTCAATTATTTATTTGTCTTATATGGATTTCTGTCTACTGTCCTTATGTTGGATGGTTGTTAGTGAATGAACTTTGTTCATTTCATTGGTGTCAGAACTTTGTTTTTTATTCCGGCCTTTGGCCACATCTTTTTTCAGAATTTGTCTAATCAAATTTTCAAGGTTTCTCTAATGTTGATCTTTGACCAAACCCAGCCCATTGCCATTTAAAAAATAAAAAATAAAAAATAAAAATTCCACTAAAGAAAATTTATTTCACAGCGATTGTTAAGAGAAAACGAGCATAAAATTCACTGAAGATGTGAAATATCAAGGTCAATCACATCTGAGAAGAGACATATATATTCTGTAGCCTTCGGAGTCGTATATCAGTGAAAAAGAAATCCTATAACCTTGGTATTAATTTGTCGAGTAGAGAAAGAGAAGGACCACACTTCCGTAATTGAGCACTGTATCCTTGGAGAGAGAATTGCAGCACATAAGAAAAGACAGCCGCAGTCCATTGAAGACAATATGATTATCTCTGTTCCCTTGACTTCGCGGTAGAGATGGGAGAAAAGACAGAGGTTATCTGCTTAGGAAAATCAGAACTATCAGCTAGCACTAACCATGACATTGTATTAAAAACAAATAAACATATTCACGGACTGATAAACTGGAGTTATAGAATCACCATGGAATTAATTTGCCACTTGACGTGACTCTCCATAAGGGTGGCAACTCGTGGAAGAAAATTAAAAATCAAAGTTTAGATAAGGTCATCCCAAGGACATTAAAAGGAATAATATTCGCACTAAGGAAGAAAAAGGCTTTAAGTACAACAAAGCATTAATATCCTCAGCAATATAAAGAGGAATTGATTATTGCTAAGTTGGTTTTCTAATAAAAAGGGTAACGAAAAGATATCTAAAACTATTGAGGACACCATTTATAAAGTGAAACGGGTATTCAAAATTTCTTAAAAAAAAAATAAAGGTTATAGGGTATTTAATCCCTTAATCAATATTAAGGAAAAATGAGTATTTATTGTTGAGAAAAGTATCACTTAAAGGGCATCCTTCAAATTTAAGAAAAGAGTATTTAATAGTTTGGATATCTGATTTCTGATTGAAGAAGTAGGACCCTCGTAATTCCTACACCCATTTCATATAAAAAATATCCATCAAAGGAATTATTATAGCAACCATGGTGATATTAACAGCAATAGATATGGAAATACGTGAACAATTCAATCGACTTCAAAGAAAACTTGAAAATGGATATAACCATTCAACACAAGAATTGGGAGAAAAAAGCACGGAACATGTAGCCCATGAATCGAAGAAAACAAAATCTGACTTGCAAGTCAAGCATCAAGCATTGTTCCTACAAGACGTCACAACCCAATGTAATCAAAATTTACAAGTGGAGAATCAAAACCTTAGGATAAATCTCGAGAAGAGATTATCAAAGAAAGACGAAGAAATTCTTGCCTAAAAAATCGTAATCAAGAGTTGCTTGCCCAAATTAAGGAATTAAAAACTAAGAAACAGTTGAGTCAAAAATTATAGCAAGAAAATCGGGATCTAAAGAAAAAATATGATAAGGTTGTCATTGATAAAGATGATGAAATTTTTTGCCTGAAGGACCATAATCAAAGCTTGGTTGCACAAATCAAGAAGTCACAAAAAGAAAAGTTAGAGCAACTTACCAAGAAGGAAGCATTGATTAATAAAGAAACAAAAACCGAACCTATAGAACTAGAGAACTCTTCAAATGTAAAAAATCCCTAGTCATGAAAAAAGAAACTAGTATAGATCCAATCAATATCACAACTCAAAAAGATGTAAATCCAGTTGTAGTAGGGAATTTCCATTGTACAAACAAAGGAAATTCCAAGTATCTCTACCAATAAACTTTGAAGGATCAACAAAGCAACACAATTGTGCAGTGAAGATAGACTACCAAAAGTGAAACAAGAAAGCACTACAAATATTATAAGTGAAATACATGTTACAAGGATGCCTTATCGACATCTTGATTATCGACATCTTGATCACAAGAGTTGATACTTTAACCAGTCAATGTATCAACATTATTCGGAAGAAAAACAATATACAAACTATATTCCAAAAATATTAATTCTAGTACAATTCAGTCTCAAAGTAGAAACCATCTTGGGAATCGCAATATAACAAGTTCCTTCCAAGAACCCTACAAATGCACAATCCCATAGAAGATAGAATTAGGGTAGCTAGACCCTCTTACAATTCTACAATTCTACTCAACACTTAGAAGATAATATCATTGTGTCTTCAACCATCATCAACTCAAGAATGAAGAATCATGGGAAAGCAGTACCAGTGAGAACTGAAGGCATTTTCATGCTTTGAGGACAAAGCATTTCTAAAGGGGGAGACAATGTTACCAACATAAATAAATAAATATTAATAATAATAATTAAATAGTAAATAAAGAGACACAATCTAACTAAAGACATGACCTAATGAAAGGACATAACCCATCAACTTTGCATATTTGTGTATAATGGTTTGGATTCCTATGCAAATATTTTAATATACACAAATATACAAAGACATGTTGACATAACCCATCAACTTTGCAGAAATATTATGGATGCCACACCTGAAGAGGAACTTTGCAGCAAACCAAGGTGTTGGATCCAAAGGTCTATCATTGAATCGTAGTGTTGACCGCCTATTCAGCTAGGGGTCAACTCATGTGCCATGAAGTTTGCATCATCAGATGCACATATGTTCCAGACAGTATTGGTTCTACTTGGGCATTTGATGCCCCAGCACAAATTTTGTAAACGAAATTTCCGCACCCCTGCGT
>JASDQU010207460.1:0-18528 GCA_032191745.1 Picea mariana
AGAGTTCTATGCTATTATTCAGGCATTGAAGAAATTGAGACACTATTTGATTCCTAAGGAGTTTGTCTTATACAGTGACAATCATGCTTTGCAATTTGTGACTCAATAGGAGAATTTGAATCAAAGACATGTTAAATGGGTTGAATACATGCAGAACTTTACTTTTGTAATCAAGCATATTTCTGGAACTGCTAACAAAGTTGTTGATGCTTTGAGCAGGAAGTGTTTGCTATTGCAGGAGTTCAGAGTCAAAGCTTTGGGTTTTGATAACCTCAAGGAAATGTACACAGATGATCCACATTTTAAGGAGGCGTATGAAGCAACTAAGAATCCAATTCACAGGGACAGAAGTCAATGGGAAGAATACATGATCCAGGAAGGATTACTATTTATGGGTAATCAACTTTGTATTCCAAAATGCTCCATGGGAGAGAATTTGTTGAAGGATAAACACAGTGGAGGATTAGTCGAGCATTTCGGTCATGACAAGACATTCTCAAAGTTAAATGAGTCATATTTTTGGCCAAGAATTAGAGCATATGTCAAAAGATTCGTGGATAGATGTAGAATTTGTCATGATTCAAAGGTAAAGAGGCAGAATGCAAGCTTATATCAACCGTTACCCATACCTGAGAGGTCGTGGGATGCAGTAAGCATGGACTTCATATTGGGGCTGCCAAGAACATAAAGAGGGTTCGACTCAATCTTTGTAGTGGTGGATAGATTTTCTAATATGACACATTTTATACCATGTCAGAAAACCAGTGACGCAACTGACATTGCGAATCTGTTTTTCAAAGAAGTCATTCGACTTCATGGCTTACCAAGGAGCATAGTTTCGGATCGAGACACCAAGTTCATGGGACAATTCTGGAGAACCTTATGGAAAAAGATGGGAATGAATTTTTCATTCAGTTCAGCTTATCATCCTTAGACGGATGAACAGACAGAAGTTTTCAACAGAAGTTTGGGAGACTTGTTGAGGAGTTTGGTTACAGAACACCATAGTCAGTGGGACAACATTCTTCCACAGTCGAAATTTTCTTATAATGATTCAATCAACAGAAGCACGAGGCAGAGTCCATTTCAAATTGTTTATGGCATGCAGCCAAGGGGAGTTTCTGAATTGAGGGATTCAGAATAGAATGCAACTAGGATTGCTAGTGCAGAAGATTTTTCCAAGACAATGAGGGAGCTACACAGCTAGGTGAAGGAGCGATTGCAAAACTCGAGCCCAGAGTATAAGCGAAGAATAGATCAACATAGGTGACAACTTCAGTTTGAAGTTAGTGATTTGATCCTTGCACACTTGAGAAAGGAAAGGTTCCCAAGGGGGACATATAATAAATTGAAAATGAAGAAAATTGGACTGTGCCAGATCATAAGGAAATTTGGGACAAATGCTTATGAGATCGAAGTACCTAATGGGATCGAAATTTCTCTGATATTCAAAATCTCAGATTTGTATCCTTATAAAGCTAAAGAAGCAGAAGCAGGTAGTGAACAACTAGAGGTTCAGTGGGATAAATAGATGCTAGTTACAGAGAAGCCACAGATGGAAAGAATATTGGACAAAAGAGTTAGTAAGAGGACCAGGCGAAAGGAATATTTTGAATACTTGGTCAAGTGGAAGCGACATCTAGTTGAAGAAGCCAGCTGGGAAAATGAAGCAGAGATCCAAAAGCATGGGTAAACCGTGCAAGAGCTCATGGACAGGAGCCCATGAAAAATTTTCAAGCGAGGGAGTATGATGCAGGAGCATCGCGAACAACAAGCAAGCACGGAGGTGGAAGATAGTTGGGACAAGCGCTAGGTCATTTCAGCACATTGCAAAAGTGGTTTGAGATGTTTTGAAATAAATATGCAGATGTTAATGTAATAGTTAAGAGGAAGCACACTTAGATATTGTAAACATATCTTGAGCGATTGGCTCTCATCTGTAGTAGGTGAAGGCATTAATACATAACTAATGTGAGTAGGTAGATTTAAATGCATATTAGACAGTTTAGAGTATAGGAGGGAAAAATGACTATAGACACCCTCATCTGGTATCATTGTAATATTAGCATTGTCAATTGAGCATAGAGAAGAATAAAATTCAGCTATTGCAAGAAAGAGCAGAGAGTTGTATTTGAAAACACCCATGTACAGAAGTCTTGAATTAATACATGAAGCTTTGATTCAGACTTATGGTGTCATGATATTCTTTGTGTATGTATGTTGAATAGTATTCTTATAGCTATTTTACTATTTCTGTTATGCATTTGCTGTTACGCTATGTATGAATGATTTCTTGTTGAATGTTTGAAATCTGAGAGAGAGAGTAAGGAATGAGTTTCAATTGTTTCTCAACTTGAGTGAGTAAAATTTCTGCAAAGAGTGCAGTGGAGTTTGTCTGCAAGGAGTGCGTTGACAAGGGTTCAGAGCTTTTATCTCTGAAAGCTTAGGAGGGATAACATTTTTCTCATTCTCGCGGAAGTGCAAGTTAATCACAAGAGCCGTTCAAGGTGTGTGTAGGTCGAGTAGAGTCTCAGAGTTATAATCTGAGTGAGATTGTTGAAGGACTTTTATCCCAGAGTTGCACAGAGTTAAGGGGTTCAAATACTTAGGAGTATTTGAAGAAGTGCCACAAGGTGTGCGTGCAAGAGTTATCCCTAGAGTACTTGAGGGTTTCAAGGAAGCTTAGGAGGGATCTACACCTTCAAAGTGTTCAAAAGGAAACAAGGGGTGTAGTCGTCAAACCGAGCCAAGTTCAGGACCAGAAGTCCTTTTGAGAGTAAAGGATTGGATGGTCAGAATTCTCCAAGGAGAATTCCCGAAATAGCGAGAGTTGTAGGATCTACAAGAGTTGTAAGGTGGATAAGGGTCGTTGACCTTGTCTATTGCAAAGTCTGAGTACTTCGACATTTCAGGGTTTGAGAGGACAAGAGTAATCCAAGACTTTGGCTGATCAAATCCCCGAAACGCGAAAGGTGGAACTTTCGTGTGCAAAGGTGGAGACTGTCACGTTGACATTTCAGAACTTCAGAGTTCGGGAATTCAACATTCCTGTCAACAAGAAGTAGAACAATCCCTATCAATATTTCTGAAATCACGAAATGCAAAGAAATGGGTGAAGAGGTTATTTGGTCTTTTGGCGATTCGAGAATTCGGGGTTTGTGTTGACATAAGGTTTAAGGGAAGGAACTCTTTCGGCATTTCGGGATTTCAGGACTCGGAAGATAGAGAGGACATAGAGTTCGAGCTTTGACACCTCGAACTCCTGGTATGCAAAATCGCACTGACCGTTGGATCGAGAGGGGATCCAGAACCATTGATTTTCTTTTGGAGGCAGAACCTTAGGGTTTCGTCAATTCAATGATTCGAGTTTTTGGGACTCCAGGAGTATAAGGAAAGAGTTGCATGACGTTGCAACTCCTAAAATCATGATAAGGAGAAAGCGGAAATTTGAAAGGACAAAGGTCAAGTGTTGTCTATTTTTCGGCATTTTCGGGGGTCGAAAGGATAGGACACTTGACCATAGGATTCGCAAAATCGCGAAGTGTGATCTCCCGACGTAAAAAAAGGAAATTCCTCAAGGTTCATTGTGGGTGCATATTTCGTGAAAAGGGAATAGAAGGGCCAGTTGAGCTCTTTGGGCCAAAGGAGGAAAAGATCCTGTGCGGATTCCTGACTTGCGGGTTGGGAGGTCTACGTCAAATAGTAACCGGTTTCTTTCTAACATGTCCTGCAATGGTTGGAAGTTTTGACCCTTGTTTATTTTTCTTCTTCTTATTCTTCCTTTTCTTCATCTTCTTATCCACTGAGTTACTAGGTTTAGAGCATTCGCTCCACGAAGAAGATGAAATGGAAGAAGACCTTGCAAGTGAAGAAGGTTAAGAAGATCTTACTGGTGAAGAATGTGAAGGAACAACATGAGGTTGATGTTCTTGTGGGGAATTGATTACAAATGAAGCACTAACTGCATCCGATACTACCTGAGTGGAAAAAAACCATACCAATAATCCAATTGTGAGAACTGGAAGGCTCAAAGTAGCAATGTGAGGAGGACCAATGTTTTTGTAATAAGGAAAAACAAAAGGTTCCCCTGGATCAGAGGTTCCTTCATTGGTGATTTCAGGAAATGACACTATTAAAAACAAAAATCCAACCTAGATTCCACTACGAAAAACAAACAACACATATTAAAAATCTAGTAAGCAAGCAAGCAAGAAAAACCTTCTCATAATGGGCACACTAGTTGGTGATGAAATCTAACGTCGCGGGAAAAGAGTAAGAAGGTGCTGAGATAGAGTGGGTGGAAAAGTTACGTTGACGACCTGCTTAATGGACTTACACCCTAGTGCAAGCTCCCACACATAATCGTGGGTATACCCTCCAAGGAGCCCGAGTGATTTTGGCCAACGTTGATTCCATGTACTGTGAAGACTTGCCCCTCCACAGTCACCTCGTGTAAAGATCCTAAAGAGATTAGCCACTAAGGTTACCAACTAATACCGTGACTCTTAGGGAAACAATCGACAGTCTGATCCACGCACAAAGGTAGGTATCTAGCTCGAAATCAAATCTAAAGGCTTCCACTCATCATTGTGGGTATACCTTTCAAGCGACCCCCATAATATGCACAATCTCCACACTAAGACCAACAAATAAAGGTGAGTAACTCTGGCAATATCAATGCGACTTCAAGTTTGACCCTTGTGTGAGAAGGGCTTCCCAGGACAAAATGTAGCAAGTGGATTTCATCACTCCCTAACTCAAGATTCTATGTTTCTTCGCATCTTTGGAAAGTTATCTTTCACACCTATTCCAAATCCCTACAACTAATCTAATGTAGGTTGATACCAAAAAATATAAAAATGTCTAATCAATTTTTATAAGCGCTTTATTTTATGGTTGTTGTTACTCAAAAGGAAAATGGCGTGGACAATATGGTGTTTTGACTGACTCGAAATTTATGAAAAGAGATGAAGATGCAGTGTTTTCATTTTGATGAAAGCTATATTACAAGAAGGAGAAAACGTTTATCATTCCCACATGCACAACGTCCCAAAATTTTATTAAACTCATCAATATCAAGATCCTCAAACAAATTTGTTTTTTCAAAATTCAAGACCATGCAATTTTTCTACTTCAAATGCAAGGATGCCCCCAATCTAATATAAAGAAAGAAATCAATTTTTCTTTCAAGGATAGCTAAAAGAAATAGCAAATCTCTATAAAACAAAGAAACCCAAACAATTTTTCTCTTTTAACACAAACTATTCAATAAAGAAAATGTTCTTTCACCAAAAAATTCTAAAGAAATGGAGTCACCAATTTTTTTATCGGACTAATTGTTCAGTGCGGATACAAATCAATCCCCCTAGCTTCACTACAAAACTAGAACAAAACAAGACAGTACACAAATCTTTCCTTAGCTTTCAATTATCAAATGAGAAATGGATCTAGAACATACCTTTTAAATATTGAAGATCTGACTTCGCTAATACAATCCAAGCTTCATAATGAGGTTTATGGAGAAATATTTGCAAATAATCACAAGCCAACGAAGACAAGAATAATAGAGTCTCTTTTATATGAAACTATGTACGTGATCAAGGAATCATAAAATATGGACAAATAACATTTATATAGGAAATAAAAGTATATATGCATTAAAAAATGTGGAAGAAAGATACAACCATATGCCTTGATGTTGTCAGGTTCCTTTCAACAGTTCCTTGCTTCCCACACACTTCTAATCCATGGATTCTGAGACTATAGATTTGATAGCTACTCAAAATATATCTTGACAAAGCAAAGCTCAAAGCCAACATACAAGCTCCAAAAAAATCCAAGCTAGAAAACTTAATAACAAGCCAATCTAACTTTCTCCATGAGAGCTCCTCTCCTTTTATAAGCTAAAGAAAATAAGGTGAGGAGGTTAGGATGATCCCACTAAATCATGAATGTGAGTAAGATCCAAACATTCGGAGGCCACCTCACCATATAAGCTTCTCCTTCTAGAAGCATAGAGAAGACGCTCATTTTTCCCACGTACAGGAATTTCCGCACATTAGCTATAGTGCAGCCTGCAAAAACTCTGTAGTCTATCATTAGAGAAGGGTGTGGAAACCAGGCATCATCGCACCCTGTGTATAGTGCAGCCTATGAAAATCTTCCTTAATAGGGTTTTTACAAAGGAAAATACAACTTCTTCTCTCAGGCAAAGTTCTTCTCCCTTCTTTCTTTAGGAATTTAGGCCACTGACCACTCTGAAGGAAACAAATAGGTTTACATCATGAATGGTCATAAGGGTGAGAAAAATAATGTGTAATTCCACTTTGGCCTCGGCTTTAAAAATCCCCATCTTCCCAAACAAAAAATATGATATTCAAGTCAAACACAAACTGACAATGCCTAATAATATCAAACACTGGAAGGTGTTTGAGGATGACAAGAAGGTAGAAAGTTTTCTTCAGATGAGCAACGAGTTAGCTAACACAAACATTGATGACGAAGTCAGTTGCGACGAATATGGGAGTGTGGATCCACGTAGTAATGACGACCCTTTCCAAAACCAAATCGTGAGAAGGGACATAATACAGCTTAAGAATAACACCATTCCGAATAGGTTAGTGTCACTGGAAAAGTTGTTTGATGAAAACGACATGGCTAAAAACCCCAAGATCACCACAAATGAAGACGATGTGGAAGACTACAACATCTAGATGGAGGAGAATCCCAAAATGATCAAGTTATCGAAGACACTCGACCGATAAGTCATGTGGGACTACATCAAGCTCAAGAAAGAGGTCCTCAACATTTTCACATGGAGATATGATGATTTGAAGGTGTATGACAGTAAGGTGATCCAGCATGTTATCCCTCTCAAGGAAGATCAGAAACCTTTCAAACAGAAGCTGAGATGGATAAATCCCCTGTTACTGTCTTTGATCGAGAAAGAGGAAACTTTTCTACACTAAGATTATTGTTTCTTTGTGGTTCTCTAAATGGGTAGCTAATTTGGTGCCCATGAGGATGAAGAGTGACGAGATAATACTGTGTGTAGACTTCCAGAATTTAAACAAGGTGTACCTCAAGGACCACTATCCTCTTCCCAAAATGGACTACATCTTGCAAAAGGTGTTGGGGTCCCAGAAGTTGTTCATGCTGGATGGTTTTTTGGGGTATAATCAGATCACGGTTCACCCAGACGACAGAGAAAAAACAACTTTCACAACTCCATGGGGGACATTCATATATTTCAAGATGCCTTTCATCCTGATGAATGCTGGAACCACTTTCTAGAGGGAAATGGACATCATGTTTTCTAACAAAAGGGATAGGTTCATTATGATCTATTTGGAAGACATCATAGTGTACTCTGCCTCCGACAAACAACACCTCGAGCACTTGAAGAAAGTTTTTCAGAAGTGCAATAAGTTCGGCATATCGCTAAATCCTAAGAATTCACACTTCGGGGTGGAAGAAGGGAAGTTTTTGGGACATATTATATCAAGGGAAGGAATCAAGATAGACCCTAGTAGGGTGAAAGGAATACTAAAAATTGACACTCTGCACAGTAAAAAATAAGTGCAATCCTTCCTGGGAAAAGTAAACTTTATGAGGAGATTCATCCCAAATTTTGTAGAAATTAAAAATCATATCACCTTCATGCTGAGGAAGGGAAATGAGATCAAGTGGAACCTGAAGGCCAAGAAATTGTTTGAATATGTCAAGGTGGAATTGACAAAAGCACATGTGCTATAGAGTATAGATTTCATGAAGGATTTCATCCTTTTTTCATTCGCCTCAGAGCATACGATTGTCGGCGTCCTATTGCAGAAAGATGAATGAGACTTCGAGAAGCCTATATCCTATTTCAACAAGACACTGTGGGATGCTCCACTAAGGTACGACATCATGGAAAAACAAGCATATGATTTATTAAATACTTTGAAGGAGTTCAGGACGTACATATTGCATTCCCACGTCATTGCTTATGTGCCCAACAACTCAGTAAAGGTTATCCTAACTCAACCTGACCCCGAAGGAAGGAGAGGCAAGTGGATAGTGACCATGCTGAAATATGACTTGGATATCAAGCCTACGAAATTAATTAAGGGTCAGTGCCTGGAAAATATAATGGCACAGTCGGACTACAATGTGGTGGGAATGAATTTCATCGTTAATTTGTTAGAGAGTCCTCAATAATAAGTGACAGCACAGGTGTCCCAAGAGTTTTTTGATTCACCATGGTATGTCGATATCATCTATGTATTGAACAATCTCTAGGCCCCTCTGAGAATTAGTAAGACTAAGGGAATATTTCTCAAGCTTAAAGCGGTTAATTTTTGCATACTAGACAACTCACTCTACTGGAAAGATCCCGGGGGAATGATGTTGAGTTGCTTTCTAGAGAATGATGTGAAGTGAGCTGCAGAAGAATTTCACAAAGGCGACTGCGGGGGGAACCATTACTAGAAAACTACCGCAAACAAAATCCTAAGAGAAGGCTACTATTGGGCTACCATCTTCAAACATGTGTAAAAAGAAGTCTCTAGCTGTCATGAATGTCATATTTTCGACAGGAGAAGGAAGATGTAACCCCTGCCACTAAAGATGATCTCAGTCGAGGCACCGTTCATGCAGTGGGGTTTGTATTTCATAGGGGAAATAAATCTACAATCCTCGGTGCAACACAAATGTATTCTCACAGCCATTGACTATTTCACAAAATGGATAGAAGTGATCACCACGAAACACACTACCAATGCAGTAATCATCTAATTCCTAGAAACGAACATCTTGTTGTCATTCGGGTGTCCCGTCAAGATCATAACAGATAATGTGGTCGCATTCAAATCTAAGAGGATGGAAAAAAAAATTTAGGATTATGACATAACCCTGGGGCATTCTATGACGTACTACCTAGAAGGAAACGCGTTAGAAAAATCTTCGAATAAAATCCTAACCAGGATCATCAAAAGGTTACTGCAATACAGTAAGAAAGCTTGGCACAAAAATATTATGTACACGTTGTGGGCAGATCAGGTTACCACCAGGAAATCCATTTCAACGTCACCTTTCCATATTGTGTACGGGGTAGACACCATTTTTCCTACTACACTAGGACTTCCCGTTAGAAAATTATTGCAATAGCAGGAGGCCAAACGAAATGATGCGTAAAGAAGAATAAACCAGTTGGTTCACACATAGAAAATGAGGGAACAAGTGTACCATCGATCATAGCTCCACCAGGAAAAGATGAAGAAATATTTTGTCAAGGATTCCAAGCCAGGGGATTTCTAGCTAGGTGATATAGTGTTGAGATGGGACGTGACGAATGAGGAGAACAGAAAGCATGGAAAGTTCGACCACCTTTGGACAGGTCCATTAAAAATCAACACATATTGTGGGAACAATGCTTATTTATTACAAGGATTAAATGGAGAATTCCTTGGTTGGGGGCTTGTAAACGACAGGTTCCTCAAACATTATCCGATGAAATAAATTACGATTAAATCCATCTGTCATTGTAAATAGTCATTTTATTTTGTGTCAAGCTAGTAGGTCAACATAAAATTGAAGCCCCAAGTGAAGGCCTTGAGTTTGATGCTGATTCTTTTTAGAAATTGTGTCGATAGGTTTAGGTTGCGTCCTGTTTTTCATATTATAATGTCAAAGATTCAAAATAAGGCCCAATGGTCTGGCACCTGATATACTGTTCTTTTCACCTTCGCGGGGAGGATAGCATGCTCGTTGGAGCCAACAGTTAGCGGCACCGTTTTTCTTTCCATTTAGAGTTAGTTTTTAGTCGGGTAATGGCTCATGTGTCCAAACATGTGAAGTCTGGTATGTAGAAATGAAAAGGTCGAAGTCAGCAAGTGGTCGGTTGGCCCTTGGAAATGGGGAGGGATGTCAGAGTAAAAAAAATACATAAATTATACACAAATGTCATTTCCAGAAGGTCAGGTACTGTCAAAATTATTCTCTATGTGCCCCAAGTCGAGTCAGTTAGTTAATGGAAGTCGCATCGGTAAATGTTGTGACTATTATTAGTTCATCATGAAGGCCGAAGGAATGAAAAATCATGGTGTTCGCATCATGTATGCCTTAAAAACCTTATCACTTGTAGTTTTCACATAGGGAGGTGTTATGGAATATCTATGATTCAATTCGAAACATCTAGTGACCATGAATTTAGTGCCCTTGGACATGTTTCTCTTTTCTTCTCGATTAGTTATAAATCCCAGAGGTTTTTCACCCAGTACATTCACAAATTTAGATTCAGGCTCCATATGTGAGTTCTCCCATAGGTCAAGGTCGATCGAATTCCCCATCTGGGGCATCCAATTTGCAAGACAGATATCGGTCATGTTATGGCCACCTCTCATAACATGAAGAAGGGTACACACAGTGGAAGGATCGCCAGACTCGAGATTCAAAGCAATTGAGATTCATTTTCACTCAGAACGGGTTTCCCTAAAGGTTAAAGGGAGATTCTTCCTTCACCTATGGGAACGATGACATCACACTCCTTAGGACTTGGAAAGGAAGAAACTACGTAGGAAGGAAGGACAATGGAAACATTGTATCCTCAATAGCGGATACCTCGAAGAAGTGGCAGACCAAGGAAGAACAAGGAAGTTGTGGAAACAAAACTTTCAGATGAGTTGCATGCATAATCGATCGTTGGAAGGTCACTTATGTGCGTCATCTGCCTAGAGCCTTTGGAAGGTACTAGTCGAGAAAGCATTAGCATGATGAGGAGTATGGTTGCCTTAGGCTCAAATGATCAAGAAACAACTCAGCATTTGAAGCAAGCAAAGCTATCCATCACCGAACTGTACCAAGAAAATAGGAAACTTCTCGGAAAAAACTGGCAACGAAGATCATGGAAGCATCAATAGCACAAGGTTGCGAGGGGAATATGACATGGCTAAAAAGACAACTGCAGGAGGTGCAGGAAATGATTGTACAACTACGTGAAGCACAACGACTATCGAAAGAGAGGAATGCAAGACACTCTAGGGAATGCGAAGCGGTCAAAGAAATAGCCCATGCAACTCTTGCCAGCGAGAAAAGAAAAACAAGACTAGCTGAGTTCTTTCTTGTATTCGCAAACATAAGACAAATCTTAGAAGTTTTGAAGGAAACATCACCCAAGGCATTTCACCATTTTAGTAATGGTCGTGACTATCTACATCCACTTGTCGCGCACACTTTCCCCCAACAAATGAACATGCGATAGAACATCAAAGTCGTAACAACAAACAATGGGACTCTAACAAACGTTTGTCTACCCAGATACTCGATCGAAAAAACAAATCCCCGTGGTGGATTATAACGATTTTGATGTAGCCGAATGGATCTTTGTCTATTTTTGGAAAAAATCATATGAAGAGTTTTGTAACGTAGAACAGTCGGTTCCTTATCTTGTAAAGATAGCAGTTAGAAGAATAGGGTAGTCCAAGCGGTGCCCTTGTTTATATATTTGATCTTTTCGATGTAAGCCAGGTTGGTTGGAAAATTTAGTATAGACCATAGCTATTGTATGTAATTTGAGTGCGACCGAAGATTAATGAAAAGGTCCTGCAACTTTGATGAAAAGATTCTAATTGTAGTAGTTGGATGTATTGTTTTCTCTTTCTTGCGTATGTGCTTCTTGTTATCTTTTTCCATATCTTTTTTTGTCTATTTCAGAACGAATATTTGAACCTGTGAATTCGTTGCACAATGCCCCTTGTTCGTGCCACTTAGACAAAACATTTTCTTCTAAAAGTTAATTCTGAATTCGCCCGTAGCGGTGCTTTGAGTTACTTCCTGTATTTTCTCTCCACCACATTATGATTTTACACTGAAGATTGTTGCTCGCTTAACCTTATCATCTCAAGTTCAGTTACCAAGTCATTTGTTTCTGTCATTTTCACTAATCGACTCCATAGCCCAAGTCTTACTTTCTTGCGCCAATATAACCAGCACCCATTATATCAAAGGTGTTAAATCTAGCCATTGTTTTAAGATCCATATCCTGCACGGAGATTGTGCCTCTTGAGAGAGCCCTCTCCAGATCCAAAAGGCTAGTTTTAGGTCTCAAAGTTGATTGAAAAAATTACCTTTGTCGTTTGTTTATCAGCCGAACAAATTTACAGAGTGCTAACACATTGGAATGCATGACATAATGAATAATAACATTCAAGGAAAAAAAGTGAAAAAATAAAGAGGAGGATCAAGCTTAACAAGTAATCATAAGTATATTTTCAATGATTTTGAAAATGAATAAACTAAAAATAATAAATTATCTTACAAATCATTTTAAAAATAAAAACTAAAAATATTATATTGAATTTGTTTTAAAATAAGCTGTGAGTATAAGTTATATAAGCTATCGATAATAACATAAAGCGTCGTGTCACTGTTATTGTTTTTTGGTTACTGTTTTCTCGAGGTGTTGTCCAGCTCTTCCTTCGTCATCAAAGGGTCGTAGCCTCAACAATTGCAAATCCGTGGGAGTACCAAAATGTAATAAGAAGAAAATGATTTTGGGAGAAATGAGAGTTAAATTCCACGAATGGAAGAGAATTAACCGCTTGCAACAACAATACATACTCTTTAAACCCCAATCTTCTGGGCGAAATGCAGTGCGAGAAGAACGCGTGAGACAAATCCCGGAAAAAAAGACAGAGAAAAAAATAAACGAATGAACATGAAGAAGGTATTGGGATTTAAAGAACCCAAAAACTTTCAATAGTGCATCTTATAATAAAATATATGTGTATATTTACCAAATATCAGCAATTGAATGCTCTCCCTGCTAGTTGATTCTAGAAATGAAATTGAATTGCTTGAGACTCCACAATAGATTGATCATCCCAACACAAAGATTTCATGCTGGATGATTCTAGAAAGCCCCATTGAAACCCATTGAAATTGAATTTTTTGAGGCTCCACAATAGATTGATCATCTCAGCCCAAAGAATGATAATTATATATATAGATAAGATGATGTTTTTCCTAACCATTCATATTACTGTTGCTTGTATTGAAGAAAAACTCCTCATTTCCTATTTCGACATTGATTCTCAAACCCAAACCCAAGATCTAATTCTAGAGAAAGAAAAACAAAGAAAGCATCCAAGTTGTTTATCAATTCCAAGATTTCCCAAGCATTCCATAGCCAGAATAAAAAGTTTCAGTTGGAACACCATTAAAAGTCTAGTTCGACTCTAGACTCCTAATCCTTAGTCTTACCCATAAGCCAGGTATTCTATTGTAGCAACATGTGAAGGACATTTTACAATCACTACATTGCTTTAACAAATATTGAAATGATAAATTTTATGTAATATTTTTTTATGTAATCACATAACTATGTAGAAGTACCATTTCAGAAGTGCCACATGCATGCTTTGATTTCCTTACACGGGCTCCATGGGTGCTCTTGGATGAAGAGGTGGCGCCTCTATCGGATTCATCTGCTTTGTTGGGAAAAATCCCGAGCATGGAGCCAAGATGGATAGCAACAGAAGAATCTATCCTTCATAGGCGATTTTAGCAACTCTCTAGCCACTTCAAGGTACAACGTGATAATAGCGACAGTAAAGGCCAAGATAAATGCCATGATCATCTTATCACTATGAATATAACCAGACATTCAATCTTAGACATGTGGTAATATTTTTTCCCTTGATCTCCAAATGTTCATTTCAATTAGGGATTCATTAAACTTCTATTAAGTAGCATCCCCATAACTTGTAATATCATAAGTAAATCTGTTAACTAAATTAATGCAACTCCAACTTCATTTTTGTTGCCTCAAAACATGGTAAATCTTGGGTTGAATAAAAATCTAACTCTACCTCTAAATACCTTGCATATTCAGAGACTCTGACCGGTATACTATGATATATAAATGGAAAATTATACATACCAGCAAAAACAACCCTTGTATTGGATTGTAGCACTAATATTTATCGTATTGGAGAAAAAAAACCTTCAATATATGAGCTCCCATCAAATTTTAGCTGGGAAAGGTTGTTATCCAAACTCCAACATCTGAAAGGTTTTTCATAAAACATCGGAATTTGATATGAACTCAAAAAATCTAAGTATCCACCATTTTTTTTCTCTTAGTTAGGTCGATAGGCGTCCCCCCTATTAGAATAGCTGGGTTAATCAATCTTTAAATTAGAAATTTTAATCTTACGATCAGGAATGGAAGATGCTGACATATTCTTCGTTCTACATTCTGATCAATGGATGAGATTTTGATAAATTAACTTCCTTGCTTTTATAAAGACATACGTTTCTATGTTTACTTTTTTACTTTTACTTAATATGATTAAAAAATTACATAATGCTCACTAAATTGCCACGTTAGGTAATTAACAAAGATAATTATGATTGCCATTCTTTTTTTATAGAGCATGGCCCACATTAAATTTTATGGCCTGCGATGTATCATATTAGGGGTACTGATTCATTGTTTTTTATGAATTTTTTAAAATTTTTGTTTATATTACATTTTTGATAATTGATAATTAAAGTTTATAAATAATTAGGGTTTATGATATAGCCTATCGGCCTTTACCAGCCATAATTTTGTGGCTGCGCTAGTTTTAAAAGCACCCAATACGACGTCTATATGAAAGGCTACATTTACTCTTGTAGCATAACCATTTTCTGAAGTCTATGACATGCAATATGATAGTTTCTCAACTTAGTCTTTTACTATAAAGAAAAATGCATGCAAACATTGTTTAGAAAGAGTTAGACTGTAGTTTGTTTTGTATTATATACATTAACAGTAATCCAATGTTTAAATTTCCAATTTCTCAAATCTGGGACCAATTCTCCTATTTGTTTTAGTCCTTTGTTTTTGGTAGCACTGCAGTATATGGTGCAAAAAACTTGTTGACTCTGGCCTCCTCCATGGGGCCTGGTTCAAGTAGCAATATAGCAGCATTATGGAGAAGCAATATTCTGGAAGACGGTTATAAAAGTGCCCTTCAACTGTTTTTCCTTATACTTGATATGATTCTACAAGTCCGCCTAGCTATTGGGCGAATGAATGCGATATTATAACTCATGAATATAGAGCGAGTTGATCATTGTATATATTCATCCTTTAATTTGTTTCCCACCCAAATCAAAAATAATATTGTTTTCTAGGTGAAACAAGACCAAAAAAACAAGGTTTTCCCATTCAAGTCTAGAGAGAAAACATAATATATAATTTATAATATGTGTTATTTAACATATATAATTTATGTTATATAACATATAATTATATAAAATATATATAGCTTGTAGTGAGGGGAAAGGGAGGACGATGCACAAAGTAGATAGGTAAGGAAGGTATGTGTGTCACAATAAATAGGTAACAAAGGTATGTGTGTCCGACTTTCAGAAGAGATATTATCAAGAAGCTAAAGCTATCCATTGCATGCCACATTATCATAAGCACATGCAAGCCTTTAGGTATCAGGGTAATGTCTTAACAAAAAAAATTCTAACATTAAATGTTTAAGAACTAATGTTAAGTCTAGAAATAGTATTATTCCAATTAGTCCATTTAACATGGATACATCCCAATTATTTGAAATTTATTCAAAGTAGGCCTAGACATGAAGCCAATTATTTGAAATTTATTGAAATTAACCCTAGATATGAAGCCAAATAAGAGGAAGAATTTGTCTATTGATAAATAAAAAGTTATCCATAACAATTATTTGAAATTTATCCAAAGTCTCCTAGATATGAAGCCAAATAGGAGGAAGAACTTCTTTATTAATAAATAAAAATTTATTGCTACATTTGATTAGTATTTTTATCCTTTAGTTTAGAAGGTGTTTCGAAGGAGGGTTGTGCAAGTTGTTTTTTTATCACTCGAGCACTCTCGGTCCCCTTGATTCATTGTGATCTGAACTGGTTCTAGTTTCTTTTCAGTTTTGGTGGGGCTTCTATGCTTAGTGCTTGGTGGGTTATCTATTGAATCTGTTTATCTTTTCGATTTTCTTACTTGTAGCTCAGATTTACTTGGTGTATCTGTCCTTATTTTTGTCAGTTTTGTTTTCTATTGCTTGGAATGGAGAATATTAACAATGACAGAGTAGACGTCACTCCATTCTTTAATAAGGATATAGGGTCTGTTTGGCAAAGGAAGGATTCTTGTAAGAAGATTGACTTGGTTGGTGAGATTATGAGAACAATTACACCTTCTTTTAAACAACCTTCCTACAATATTGAGGAAGTTTCTTCTGTCTTGGGTACTAAAGAGAGTTCACCTTTTGTGAGTTAGATTGTTCCTGGTGTTTTTTAGAATGTAACCACACTTGGTGGTACATTCAACTTGCCTTTCTAGCCTGGTGGTAAGTTTGAGAAGGGAAAGACCTTGACAGGAAGAAATAGATCTACATTTGCTAATCTTGTACAGACTGGAGTTCGTAAGAAGGCTTGGAAGGAAAACAAGAGAGTTAGGAAGATGGTCTTGGAGGCAGATGTGGGTCTAGAGGAGACATGCATAATTGCTTTGTGCAGCCTGGTTGAGCGTTTTTCATATGCATATTTAGCCGAAATGCCTTTCTCTAAATGGATGAAACAAACTTGGGTACCAATCCTGGGATATGTGCCTGAGTATCTTGATCTTACTAAAGGATGGATGGGATTTATTTGTAAAATCCCGGAGGACAATACTCTTTTATTAAATAATTTTTGGGTTTGGGGTGGAAGTAGCCTGATGCTAAAGTGATGGAGGATAGCTTTCAACCCAAAAACTGAACACTTTCAATTCATACATCTTTGGGTCCTAATGCCAGGTCTTCCTTTACATTTTTGGAATGAAGGTGCATTGAAGGCAATAGGGGAGACATTGGGACGTTTTATCTCTCTAGATAAAACTACATTGACGATGTCGACTCAGAAAGTGGGGAGGGTCTTAGTGTCCATGGATATCCATGAAGGGTTACCGAAGATGTTGGACATTGAATAGAAAGGTCGTCACTACAAACAAAGGTTAGATTATCCGGGGATATCGTTTAGATGTAGTTGGTGTTGGTGCACTGGACATCTCAAACATGAATGTGATGGTAAGCAGACAGATGGAAAGTCAGAAGATACCATCTTACAAGAAGACCCATCGGATTATATGATGGAAGTTGATTCCCTTGGAGATGAAAATATTCACTATGATATTGATAATAGATTCTGGTCTGAACCAGATTCTTCTCTTTCTGGTAAGTTATTTTCATATTGTCCTTCACTTTTTTCTACGCTTTCTCTGTGGGAAAAAGAATCCCTAGAGAGTTCAAGTTGGTTGAATAATAATATCACAAAATTCAAGGAGGCTCCAGCACTGAGTCCGGTTACAGAGCCGACATCAATGGATTTCTAGTCCATACCTCAGGCGCCATTGGAGGCTTATGATCCTTGTGGATTGACATTGAGTATTGGTGTTCACACAGTAGGTGATTCTGATTCTTTACCTATTGCTCAGACTTCCCTAGATCCTAAGCCTAGCCCTGTGAGTAGCCCTGTATTTGTATCTGTTCTGTCTCTATCCGTAGTGCAGGAAGCAGCAGTGGAACCTGGCTTTCATGAAGCTGAAGTGGAAGGGACAGATCTTGAAAATGTGCTTGACTCTTTGATTCTGATTAATAGGGAATTGAACTCCCATGTCAAGTTATTTGTCTTCCATGGGAAGACAACCATACCCAAAGTTTCTTCCATGGGGGCCTCTAGGTCAGTTTCTAGACATTATTCGACAAAGGAGGAAAGAGACTTCGCCTAGTCTAGAGGGCTAGGTATTGAGCTTTCGCCTTTAAAAACTCATAGTGGACAAAAGAAGTTGGCACTTGAGTTAGCACAGTCTTTAGGATAAGGTTTACCCTTATCCGACAGTGGGCCTCTTAGAGAAGTGAAATCCCAGGCAAGGGCTGAATAATGTTGCTTCTCTCCCTAAATATCAGAGGGATTGGAGGCACTCTCAAAGTTTCCTCAGTTCGTAGGATTTTGGTTAAGACTCGTCCAGATATAAATTTTTTTCAAGAAACGATGGTTAATGCATAGAAGGCAAGATATTTTTTCCATTCCTTCAGACCTTCCTGATTATCTATCTCAGTCAGATATCTGGGANGGGAAATGCTTATTGATAAAGACTGTGATTTCCATGCTCAATACTTATGGACCTTGCTCAGACAGGATTCCCTTTTGGAAAACTATTGAAGGAAGTGGCTTCCTTAGTACTCCTAACTTGATTTTATGGGGCGATTTAAATTTTATTTTGTCTATTGATGAGGCTTGGGGAGGGTCAGGAGCGAATTGCTATAATGATGATCTTTTCAAAGAGCTTCTTCTATCTCATAATCTTGTTGATGTCAAACCAACAAATTTAGTTCCTACTTTGTGAAGTGGCCGGGCAACCATTGAAAGGATATTAGATCGGGTTTTTGTTTCCAAATAACTTTTATCGAAGGTTGGTATCTATAGATCCTAGGTTGAAAACACTTTCGTATCGGACCATGCATCGATATTTTTCCAAAT
>JASDQU010207463.1:3690-18125 GCA_032191745.1 Picea mariana
GTCAAGGTTAAGGTGCTCGGAGGGTGGCTTCGGCCTATGGTTGGGTGACAATAGAGATATTGTCAATGGTAAAACGAGCACATCCATTATATTCTAACAGGTTATGGGCCCACACCTCCTTCATTCAATCTAACCGCTGGAAGGAAACATTGTCGTAAGGATATTAAGCTCGTTGAAGAACTACCACTACGGTTTCTAGCAAGAGCAGTCACCATAGCACTGTCGCTAGGGTTACTAGCAGGTGCAGTTGCAGAAACCCTACACCTCTCGTTGAGGCACCTTAAGTGAAGAGATTGACCTAATCTATGGATAGATCAATGCACCCTAGCCTAACGCATCTCCTGGTACTCTCAGAAAGCCAAGACATGAAGTTTGAGCTTTTGGTCAAATCTAGGGTTTGACCAAGTCAAAGCAACCATGACTTAGTCTATGAAGTCAGAGAACAAGTTAGATGGAGCCTCTAACTTCAGAGCGTGGAAGACAAGGATTGACCTCATCCTTGCCAAGAATAAAGTGTTGGATATCGTGAAAGGAAAGATCCTGGAACCAGTGTTTGAAGAAAGAAAAGAGAAGGAACCACAGAACATTGCAGTTATGGAGAAGTTCAAAGACAGTGACATCAATGCCATGAGTATCATAGTGGACTCTGTAAAATACCACCTGATACCCTATATCTCTCATCTTGACTCATCGAAGAAGATGTACGATGCCCTAACAAACCTCTTCTCAATTAGAAACATTAGACAAGTCATGAGTCTGAAGAATGAGCTTCGTGACATGAAGATGAATTATGATGACATCATAACATTATACTTTGTGAGAATCTCTCAGTTAAGAGATCAACTACAAGCTATTGAAGAGAAGAACTTTGGACTTGCTGTGCTCAAGAAGAATCAAGGATCAGTGCAAAAGAGAAACCCCAAAAGAAGTATTATGATCAAGCCTTCACAACAAGATTCAAGAACTTCAGGAACAAAAGGAAGTTTGGCTCAAGGAGGAAGCCAAATCAAGAGAAAGACATTTCAGAAATACAATGCTTCAACTATCGAAAGTATGGTCACTACAAGAATCATTGTCCCGAGCTAAGGAAAAGGAAGGAGAAACACGAAGCATCAGTTGCTGAAGAAAAGGAACCTACAAAGAAGACTAAGCAAGATGAAAGAGACTTCTTCTTCTAAAGGTAACAATACTCTTCTTATTTCTTGTACATATCTCCTTTGTATCGTCTCTGTACATATCTTGTATATCTATCCCTTGAAAGATAATGTATTCCAAGAAGAACTATACCTATGGAAGAACAACAAGATAAGGATTGATATCATTAGATAATACACATGAAAGGATGAAATACGTCGAATCAATCATGAAGAGACTCAGAGGAAGCAAAGACAGAAATAAGTCAGAGAAAGACTTATAACGTTTTTGTAGAAGACAACAAGACGAAAGCGTGGACTCTGTTAGACAGAGAGAGCCAATTATATATTGCAGAAGACAATAAGGATGCAGACGGAAGCATGGACTCTGTTAGACAGAAGGAGTTGATTATATGCACTCATACATGAAGCAAGGATTAGGAGGGAGCAAATCCTATGATCCATTAAAGAAAAATTAAAAAAAAATGATGAAGTATGGTAGCAGCCATGAAAGACAGTACGTGTTCAGTTCAACCGCAGAAGAAGTCTTCTTCGAAGAGAAGCCTTAAAGTATTCCTGGTTGTTCATCCACATCTGTGATCCTATGATGAAAGGAAGAAATGGAATATTTAGGGCATTGAATCTATAAGAAACTCCATGGACCCAAGAGTTAAAGAAAAACATCAGGAAGAACATGAAGATTCCAAGAAAGAAAGAGAAGATAGAACAACCAGTCATTATATTAAGAATCATAAGATTACCATCCTGATATGAACTCAATAAAAGCAATTAAGCAGAGGAACTGAAAGTTGTGATGAAGAACAATTTATGAAAGACTTATGAATGAAAGCATTGCGAGATCTAGAACTAGAGGTTCTCCCAGATGGAGGGAGAAGACTATGATGATTACTTGTTCCAGTAAACCAGACATATCTCTACATGATTCATTATATCATCCACAACATCCATGAGTTGGAGTTCTACATCAGATGAATGCAAAGAATGTTCTCCAGAGAAATTGAATAAAGAGTGTATGAAGAGCAACCTCAAGAATTTGAGGCATACCATAAAGAGACTTGTGCATGCATATAGAAGAAGACAACTTGCTAGAGAACCTCCAGTGCACAACAGAAGCGTGGTGACGAATTTCTATAACAGAGATGTTGTATCAAGATGATTACTCAGTAGATCAGATCTCATGATGACAGAAGAAGTGCCACATGGATATGTTCCAGTTTTCCAACAATGATATACTCTATTGATCAGAGCTACATGACTATTGATCAGAGCTACATGAAGCCTTCAGAGAAAACCAGTGTTCCAAACCAAAGTACATTTGAAATCAAGCATTACATTATCCGTGATAAAGTCTAGAAAGGAGAAAGTGGTTCTCCAATACATATCTCCACAGATCAGCAGTTAAGCAGACATTTTGGTAAAGCTTCTATCCAAGATGAAAGAGTTTGTGTACTCAAGCTGGAGCTCGTGGAGACGACTTCCTTATTGAAAAAGGAAGAGATGATTCCCAGGTTGGGAGGGAGCACTGATGTATTATTGATTGATGGATAGTCATTTTTCAGTTCGAAGAATGGTCCAGGATGAGCAGATTCTTTCTTGTTCAGAAAGTGGATTGAGATTTCTGACGGACAACGATTTCCCATTGTGGTTAACATGGGAAATGGTCCAGATTGCTGATGTATCATAGACAACGAATTCCCATTGTGGTTAACATGGTGAGTGGTCTAGGGCAGTCTCTCTTCTTGAGGGTTACTCAAGAAGACTGACCTGCCTCGCCGGACAACGATTTCTCATTGTGGTTAACATGAGGAATGGTCCATTTTGGAGGTTGGTACAGAAAAATATTTTCCTCTTGTGGTTAATAGAGGAAATGGTCCAGACAGTCATTCCTTAGGGTTTATAAATTCTCTCCAAGGTGCACTTTGATTAGTGTAGAAGGAATGGCCCAGGGTGGGGAATGGTCCAGGCTTAGCAATCAGGGACAGACATTCCTTAGGGTTTATACATTCTCTCCAGGGTGCACTTTGATTAGTGTAGGAAGAATGGCCCAGGGTCAGGAATGGTCCAGGTTCAGAAGACAGGACAATTATTCTTCCTTGCTTGAGAAGAATAATCCAGATATCTCATTGTTCTACTCTGAGGGCAGATATTCTTTTAGATCTCACAGATGTGAGTGAAAGATTGGCCCAGATGATTCAGTTTATATCATAACATTGTTTCTATGCAGGTTGATATCAGATGATTGTTATGAAGACTATATGACAGTAGATGTATACTACTGTGGTGGATGTGTTCCACTGTTCATGACTATACGTTGCTTATCAAGTACTTGTGTGTTACTTGGTGTGGTAGTGTACCACTAGATTGTAGTTATGTACTACTATAGATAATACACAGTTGTGTTCTATTTTTTTTCGATTGTCTTGAAGACTATCAACAATATTGGAAATGATTATCAATTAGATGGATAATCAAAGAACAGAGATTTCCCAGATAGAAAATGGTATCAGAGCATTTACTCTTCTAGATTAGAAAAATGGTTCTTGTATCACTCTGTGGAGTGAGGATAATGTCTGATTACTCATATAGAGTATGGTTTCGAGAGATGATGCAGCTGATGACACTGATGATGATGATAGTGCTCATGATCTAGTCATGATCTAGTCTATGCAAATATGTTGATGCTACTGGGCGAATGGTATTTTTTTGTGCTCAAGACCATTACCTGTAATACCTCCCTAGCTAGGAGGGAGTGTTGATATTATGGTAGCTTCAGGAGGTATTTACCTCCACATGTAAACATGATGAGGATAGAATACTCCGGGAAGCAAGAAAAACCCTAATGAGTTGGCTAATAACCCTAGAAGACTTGTCGGCTCAAGAAGATAATTTATATTAGGTTATTAGCCTCTAAGAGAAGAAGTCGGCCAGAAATAATAATATATATTGAACAGACAGATACCCATAATGAGAAGTCGACCCAGGCAGTTAGCCAGAATTAGTATAAATACAGAAGGCTAGTTCTCATTCTGGCAGGCAGTCTCGGAATTGCAGAGCAACAACTTCTGCGCACTGCAGTGCCCAATCTTGTGCGCAGGTTTGAGGAGAGCTACCATTGCAGCTAGCAGATCACATTTGGATTGGACTATCTCTTGGCTAGGGTTTGGAACATCTAATCAGCTCTTGTTGGTGCGCTATCCTTGGGGAAAGGTGCGCTACCCTTTGTTTGGCTATCTAGCCAAGGGTTTTCTTCCGGAGTGATTCTCTGTCAAGACTAAGGTGCTCGGAGGGTGGCTTCAGCCTATGGTTGGGTGACAATAGAGATATTGTCAATGGTAAAATGAGCACATCCATTATATCCTAACAATTATTGTTACCACTATCTTCATATTTGTTTTGATCCATTTTAAATAATAAAAATATTTACAAACCTTCAACAAGTAATAAAAGTGAGACTTAATAAATTTGAAATTAAGATGGATTTTTTATCTAAAAATATTGCAAATATGTCATTTCGAATAACAATAACATATACCAATAACAGATACACAAGCTAGGAAAATAAAACTTCAAAGTAAATCAAAGTGGTCACATTGTTGAAAGAATAGATTAGTTTTTTTAGTATGGTCCATGATGAACATATCAGTTCAACTCGCTTTATATGCTTCTTATTTGTTTCTATGTGGATAATAGTCATGTGTCTATGCTTTCATTCTATATTACAATGTACTTTCTCTGGTTCGTTAGTGTTATCTAGAAATCTGTAGAATATCTTAGTTGTTAATGTTGATTATGTCAATAGTTAGATTTAGATCTAAATACTTGTTCCTTAGATATTTCAAGAGAGTTGCCCTAGAAGAAATTATATGTATAAATATGTATTTTTATGAGTCAATGAAGCATCGTCTTTCAAGTTAATTATTTTTTGGATTGATCATTTTATTGGTTGATTGTCTTAGTGTTTGGTTGCTCTCTTTGATTTTATAATGGTATCAGAGCAGGCTTAAGTCTCTTCAAGGATAGGAGAGCATGATCATTTCGATTCTCTGAAGAAAACTATGTAGACATTAAGACAATGATTGGACAAAGCACAAGGTTTGAGTGTGAGTCGTCGAAAGAAACTGCATCAAAAGAAGCCGTTGTGAACTCAAAAAGGAGCCAATGGCATCGAGTAGTAGTTAAGGACAGTCACATGGTCCAATTCTTATTTTAATAGGTATTAAGGAATTGCATATCTCAAATATTGTAGGAATTATACATCTCAAACATACTACGTGTCAATTTCATATTAAACATTAAAGGAATTACACATCTTCTTGATATTAAGAAGTAGAAAACACCTATCATCAGAATAAGATTTTATTTATTTATTTTCAATGCCACATGTTCCTCATATTGTACTATATTGAACTGTATGAAAAGCCCTTCCAATGCAATAATTTAATTTAATTTTAAGTTGAAAACTTGGTAAAGATTTGAATATTTAAATTTATAAAAATGTGTATATCTTATATTTATATAGATCACACCTTTTCTCACACATTTTCTATGTTTTATAGAAGCGGATGTCTTACCATGGATTTTTGGTTGGATTTGTTTGAAGACTATGAATCCAATTCAAGTCGTCCACCTGTAGCATGTGAACGTGGCCCCTGACCAGAGTGGCAAGATCATAATTGGTAAAATCATTCTGCATATATATAACGCTTGAGGCAGAGACAAGTGTGGGAGATCTCGTCTATCCAAGGCTTGGCTTAGCACCCAAATTGTTGGGGAGCAGATTATACATTGCCTCCCTGGCCTTCCCCTTGACCGTGAGGGACCCCAGTATGGTGAACCTACGAGTGAGGTGTCTGGTGTGTATCGAGTAGCAAAGGGCCACGGTCACATGCTTCCTTGTGAAGGCATCAACGTCGTACCACTTATTTCATACCAGAGAGACCGAGTTGTGGTCTCTCAGTTCTCTCGGCTCCTCTAGCAGAACCATGATGCCCTCCAGGGCCTCATCTGATATGCATCTATAGCCTACTTACTTCATGGCCATCACATTTAACACAGAGAGATGATATATGCATTGAATATATTCATATAGACTTCAAGATTATATACACAGACAACCCATGATCGACCTCATTTACCTATTTACATTATGTGATTATTGTCTCCATATTCACCTCACTTAATTGAGATTAATATTTAATGATAGAGAGATTGTAGTAGGTTTGGTCTAACATGAAGATGGATAATAGCAGGAATGTAGGTGGCTACACATAATTGGGGCCATACTTAKTCAACATTCACTCCACAACGAATCAAAACAAAACTAGAGGCAGGATGTGTGTGCATGCATTGTGATCACACCACTAATATGCATAAAGGACAGACAAACAAATGTGACCAAAAACTTTAGCATCTCCACAAATACACAAWTCTCGTGCAAGAATTTCTTAGCAGAGGAATTGTTGTCACGAGAGCATTCGATAACCAAAAAGCATATCTAAGATTGAATGCAAAAGGTGTTCACATATTTTCTAATCAATTTTGGATTGGAGTTATAAAGGAGCAGCACTAACCAAAGATACCCACATTTTTGTTCTTCGACATGACAATAATATCTTGTGCTTTTCTCCATGATTAGCGAATTGTGGAAAACTGTGAAGCAATAAGAATTTATGTAAGGAAACAAGTCCCACCATTGAAAAATGCATGAAGTGGATTTGAGGGGAAAAGCTACCAAACAAGTGCAGATTCAACATACTAGAAGACGGTGTAAATTCATCGACTGGTACGATTTATGTTTTCTATTGTTTCACAACTTGTTTTGTTTCATATTCTACTCGCATAAGAAAACAAATGGTATTAATTTTAGTCTTTATTTTGTGTTGTGTGCATGGTGAAATCTAAGTTCAAGATGGGTAAATTTAATTGAACAACATAGGTGAAAATATTAGTAGACTCGTGAGAATGGAAATATGAATGCCATTAAACCATGTATGACCATCCATTTCTATATAAAATGAAGAGTCAATGTAGAATTTTTTGGTAAGATGTTTCTGCTAAACTGTTTTGGTTATTTGCAACCTCTTCTTCGAATGGTTGTTCTCTTTGCACCCTTTTACCATGATGCCATTGGTGGATGACCTACCCGAGTCCCTATGAATGATCTAGCCCATGGTTATTTCTTCCTCTTCTTAGTTTGGCCCATGGATGTTGAAGGAATGAAGCTTTGGCTTGGTTCCAAACTTGTTGAAGGTGTTCATCCTGAGAATGGTCTAGTTGTTATTGTAGCATTAAGGGCTTCCTGTGAATATATGAGAATAATTTTTTCATTGGTGTAGTGTCCCCAAGGCCGAGCCCCATTACAGATCATGCTATATGAAATGAATTGTAAAACATGTTCTATAGGCTGGTGAGCCAAGTTTTGTATAAGCTGGAAGGCTTATGTGTTTGTTAGGCCAAGAAGCCTAAGTGTTTGAGGGCCAGGAGCTTGTTGTTGTATTTATATGTATGCAGGATCATCAATAAAATATAAACACCCGCCAAGTGCAGACCGACCACGATGAATGAGTGAAGGGGGACTGAGTGTCCACAGAGTGGGCAAGGGAACTAGGGGCTGGAAGGTGGGAAAGGGGCTGAGTGTGGAGCCTAGGGGCTAAGCCCAGGGGGCTTAGGCTTGGATTAATATTTTAATATTATTTCCTAAAAAGCCATGAGCATATTATTTTATCCTAAGTTCCTGCTAAAAGGAAGAGTGTGTACAGGGAGGCATGCTGTGGGGACGCATGCAGTTCCCAGGGTGACAAATGTTCACCCTGATGCATGCAAATAAAACAGAAAGGAACAACCGTGGGGGGGGATCTCTCTCATTCCATTCCACCTGACTACCCTGAGCACGAGCGGTACAAGCCAGTCTGCAAGAGACCTCGTGTATGTCTGTTACAGAGAGGAAGCCTGTGTTTTGCATGGAAGAATCTGTGTACACCCTCTGTTGGGAGCCGTGGAGTCTATGTCTGTCTCTGAGATAACCCGTGCATGTAATCCCTAGCTTGTGAGAAGCCAATGTTGATTTCGGGGAAGAGTCTTATTGTTCGGGAAACTGAGCGAGCCTGTGCGTGGTGTCCCTTTTCTGAAGCCGTGACTGGAAACCATCCAGAGATTGCTGAACCAGTTCGAGAAACCTGTGTTTGTTTTCCCGTGGGTTGTTGTGGTACACAGTTCTGGACATCATGAGGCTTGTTGGCCTGTGAGCGACTCCCTCCAGGTGAGAGAGTGCGCAGAGGAAGGAGAGAGCTCCTAGAAGGAACCCTGTAGCTGCCACAGAACTCGGAGACTTCCGGTCCGGTCTGTTTCTGTAACCCAAGGTAAGGGAGACTGGCAACCGAAGGACTGTCCAGGTGACAGAGAAGGTGCACTTTCCTGGGGTGGAACAGGCATGTGGGGAATGAGGGTCTGTGGGAAGTTAGCATGGGAGATTCCTGGGAGCACATTCTTCCTGGTGGTTGTGTGTGACTAAAATTCCCTATAACCTCAGCCTAAGTCTGGAATCCTTACCCTGGGGTGGAGATCAGTCCCAGCTCGGGGGTGACCCACTGTTGAGTTGAGGAGCAGTGCGGTCTACGGCTGGGGGGTTCGTGGAAGGCCTGCATTTGGTTGGTGGATTTCTCCATTGTCACAAGATAAGTGTTTAATTACATGTTTACCATGTTTTATCATGACTGTACTGAATCTGTTATCATGTTTCCACTGTGTAAATGAATTGCTGTTGAAAGCTATGGATTGTCTAACTATAACAGTAATTATATGTTTACTCTGAGATTTAAATGTGATTAATTGTGAACTCATGTGTTTTTTTATATAATTCCAGTATGAGTTATGTAAGAAGTGTGTACAAATTGGTACTGAGAGCGTTAAAAGCCTCGGTAACCGAAAAGGTACACTACAAATTGGTATCAGAGTGAAGGTTTCGATACTGAGCCTAGATGGGCCAGTGGAGCGGTCTTTGGACCGAGAATGCGAGGGAAAATTGAGTCAGGAGGACCAATTTCGGACCCTGGTTTGTTCTGAAGTGCCAAGGGGACACTTGACGAGTTTTTTATTAAGCTCAGGAGGTATAGCGGCATTATGAAACCGCAGCCCATGTGGTATGACTCCACGAGGAGAGAGGACTCCACACCCGAAAGTGTTGGAGTCTTAGGATCTGTTCGGGAAGGAAGGTGAGCCCTCATGACCGTCGGATCTGGGAAAAATGTGCACAGGGATTAAAATTTCCTTTTGATTTGCACAAGAGTGTGGAAATCACGACACGCGAAATCCTAAATTTGTTAGAAATGGTCTGAGCCGTCAGATCTCGGCCGGAAAACCCGTCAGCCGTAGGATCTGTCGGGAGATGTCTGAAGATTAAACCTCAGAGACTAGGGGCGAATACTCCGAAATAGATCTAGACCGTCCTAAAGATGAAGAACACGTGTCATGAGATTTCCCATTTCGGGAAATCAGGAATCGCGATATCGGGAGTCCTGGTAACAAGGTATCGAGACTTTCCATGGTGGAAACCCCGAAACGCCGAAAGGATCTGTGTCGTTGATTCGAGGAGGGGAATCCAATCATTGGATTCCATGCTTGGTTTGGACGTGGACACATGAATGCATACCATGTGCCAGTGAGTCGAGGAGACAGGCGAGAAAGGTGGGACCCGATGACGTTGTTAAAAGTGACGTGGACCCTTCTGAACCTACCACATGCCATGGTGGTGAAGGAAGACAGTTGTGTTGTGGGCCTAGAGAATAAAGTAACTCATGATTTTGTGAACTCGCGAGATAAGGCCATGGGAGCTCGACATTGAGACTCGCAAAGTCGCGAAGTAGCGAGAACGAGAGAAGAAAAGTCAACATCGCCTCTCGGGGTTTCGTGAAAGGGAGGCACCAGGGTTGGATGCCACAACTCACGAAGGTGCGAATAGAAAAGGGTGCTAGAACTTAGCCCTAGACTACGGTCATGCGTAGCAGATGCTAGCAAGGAGGGGGCCATACCCGTGTCGCATCTCGAGTATCGGCATTTAGAGGAATGAGTCGAAAGTTTTCGACTCACGAACTCGTGATGTCGCGAGTTGCGAAAAGGGTGACTTGGGTTTCGTATATCTAACTGTGGGATCTTCGTGGACCGAAACCTGAAGTCCCGAAATCTCGAAGTGTCGAAAATGAAAGTTCCGAAAACCTGAAGTCCTGGGTACCGAAACTCAAGGTCCTGAGAGCCCCGAAATATCGGAAACTGAAGTTTCGAACACCCAAAAAACACAGAGCTGAACAGAGCTCAGACAATTCGTGAAATTGAAAACACTTTATTAACATTGAGTGTTATGAATTATGAGGAGTTGTCAGGAAATGAAGGTTCAACAAATCTGAGTCATCTGCGCCTTAGATTGCAGAAGGCTGACGAGTGCCAGAACTATTGGAAATTGCCGCAAAATGCAAAAAAAAGGAGAGATACATAATACTTCCAGTTCAAGAAAACTTATTTAACTGAAATGTCTTTTATTTTGTTCGAGATGGCTTATAAGTATTGTCAATTGTTCGTAAAGGTTTAAAGGGCCTGACAAATTTCAAATTTAATTGCACAGAGTGCATGTGCAGAGTTCAATGAAGGCCAGAACTCTAGTTAATCAACGCCAAGTATGGAGTGGGGAAGAGTACAAATTACCCCTGAAATAGAAGACGAACGGGAAGGAAAGGATGTTAACCTGGGAGTCGAAGGATCGAACTCCAATGGACATGGAAAGGAGATGGATAAGGAATAACACATGATGAAAATCATCGAAAGATTGCAGAAAGATGCCCAGGCTTGCCTAGCTGATAGCCAAAATCTCATGAAAATCCGGGATCGGTAGGGTGAATTCAATTTAAAAATGTTGAAGAGCCTGGAAATAATAGAAAAGAAATTGGAAAAGGGGAGTGACACCAGCAGATCAAGAAGTGTCAGAACCCCTGAGGGGAGAAGGAGATCGAGGAGTGGTAACAGACATTACTGTCTCTCCCCGAAGCATTCTGGCAAGGAGACACACAGTAGTGCAAGCCCGTCCCCTTCCAGAAGACACCGAAAATATGGAAAGGATGAATTGAAAGGAGAGATGAAAAAAATTAAACCTCCAACATTCGATGGAGAACATAAGAAGGAAGAAGATGCCGAGACCTGGTTGCTTGGCATGAAGAAATACTTCCAACTACAGAATTATTCTACCCATGCAGAAGGAAGAATTGCAATGTACCAACTGAAAGGAAAAGCATCCATGTGGTGGGATCAGTTTGTGCAGGTGCAACACATCCGAGAGAAAGAGGTCACTTGGAAGGAGTTTAAGAGGTATTTCGAGAAGAAATACCTGACTAAAAGATACTATGACATAATGATGAAGGAGTTCTTCGAACTCAAGTTAGGCAGTATGACCATTGATGAGTATGAACAAAGTTTTCTGGAACTACTGAAGTATGTTCCATTCATCAAAGACGAGGCTGTCAAGACTAAGAGGTATCTGAGTGGACTGCCACCTTCCATTGGTGACAAGATTCAATACGATGATCCTAAGACCATGGAAGAAACCATAAGAAGGGAGAAATGCCTATACGAACAACAAAGAGAAAAGCCTACCTTTCAGAAGGCTTGGAATGATCGGAGGAAGTTTAAGAAGGAACAGAGGAAGAAGGGAAGCAAGCCTTCCTTTTTCAGAAACAGTCCTTGGGGACAGTCATCTTTTAGAGAACCTAGGAAGGTTGAAGGGAGTGAATAGATGCCAAGGCCTCCACCTATGGAGTGTTGGGGCTGTAAAGGGAATCATAGGTATAGAGACTACCCCCACAGAAAAGACAAAGCAAGAACTGTCCATACTGTTCAGCAAGATGAAACAGTGGAGGACATGGGCAGCAGAATGCCGAGGATCTACACATCCCTAGACAATAAGCAAGCAGAATTCCAATCACACATGATTGAAGTGGAAGGTATGATTAACAACCGACCACTTGTTATTTTAATTGATTCAAGGGCTAGCCATAGTTATGTATATCCTAGAGTGATGGAAAGTTTACATCTAATGAGAAGTAAACATAAGAAGTCTTGGTTAGTGCAGTTAGCCACAGGAACCAAGAGGAAGGTCATTGAATTGTTTAAGTTATGTTCAGTGGACATGAATGGAATGAGCACTAAGGCTGAATTGAACATTCTGCCTTTAGGCTCATATGATTGCTTAATTGGGATGGACTGGTTGGACCAACACCATGCACTTCTGGATTGCCAAAATAAGAGGTTCACATGTTTGAACGAAGAGGGAAATTAGGTAACGGTCCAAGGAATTCCCAGAGCCGTGGCTGTTAGAGAAATCTCAGCCATGCAGCTAAAGAAATGTTACCAGAAAGGCTGTCAAATATTTGTAGCTCGAGTGGAACAAGTATTCCAAAATATGGTCTCGAATATGGAAGACCACAGGGTGCTCAAAGAGTTTGAGGACATGTTTCAGGAGGTGCCTGGACTACCTCCGAAAAGGGACATCGATTTTTCTATAAATATGATGCCGGGAGCAGCTCCAATTTCAAAGGCTCCTTATAGAATGAGAACACCAGAGCTGAAAGAGTTGCAACTGCAGCTCGAAGAGCTACTAAAGAAAGGGTACATTCGCCCCAGTGTGTCACCGTGGGGAGCCCCAGTCCTATTCGTGAAGAAGAAAGATGGGACGTTGAGACTGTGCATTGACTTTCAGCAATTGAATAAATTCACTGTCAAGAACAAATATCCTCTACCAAGGATTGATGATCTTTTTGATCAGTTGAAGGATGCAAAAATATTTTCGAAAATAGATCTTCGATATGGATATTACCAAGTGAGAATAAGGGATGAGGACATCAGCAAGACCGCCTTGAGAACAAGGTACAATCATTATGAGTTTACAGTGGTGCCGTTTGGGTTGTCCAACGCGCCTGCTGTCTTTATGTGCTTAATGAATGGAGTGTTCAGAAATTATTTGGACAAGTTCGTCATAGTCTTCTTGGACGATATCTTGGTGTATTCCAAGACAGATGAAGAACATGAGCAACATCTTAGAATGGTGCTACAGGTGTTGAGAGAACACCAACTTTATGCAAAACTGAGCAAGTGCTCATTTTACCAAAAGCAGATCCATTATCAGGGACACATTATTTCTGAAGAGGGGATCGCTGTGGATCCTGAGAAGGTACAGGCCATTCAAGAGTGGCCAGCGCCAAGAAATGTGACAGAAGTTAGATCCTTTATGGGTCTGGCAGGTTATTATAGGAGGTTCATAACCGGATTTTCAAGGATAGCTCATGCTATCACTTCCTTGCAAAGGAAGGGGAAGAAGTTCCAGTGGACTGAAGAATGCGAGAGAAGCTTCCAGTGATTGAAGCAGCTGCTCACTAGTGCTCCAATCCTAAAGATTGCTGATCCAAGTAAGGATTACGTAGTGTGCACAGATGCGTGTAAGGAAGGGTTGGGAGGAGTTCTCAGCCAAGAGGGATCTGTAATTTGTTATGAATCCCGAAAGCTGAAAGAGCATGAAAAGAATTATGCCACTCATGATTTAGAGCTAGCAGCAGTTATCCATGCATTGAGGAAATGGAGACATTACCTCATGGGCAAGAGATTCGAATTAAGAACAGACCACAATGGTCTGAAATATTTACTTGATCAGCCGACTTTAAATGCGAGGCAAATCAGATGGTTGGAGTTTCTGTGCGAATATGACTTTGATATCAAGCATATCAAAGGGAAAGAAAATAAGGTGGCTGATGCACTTAGAAGAAAAGTGCACGAATTACATGCTACAGCCATTAGCATGTACAAAACTGAGATTAAAGACAGAATTCTTGAAGCTGCAAATGCCGATTTGCAGTACGAAAATCTTGTAGCAAAGCTACAACAGCGTGAGAGACCACAGACCCAGGAAAGTTACACTTTGGGAACTGATGGTCTACTTCTGTATAAGAACAGAGTATATGTACCCAATGACCAAGAATTGAAGCTAGCAATTCTAAAGGAGATGCATAACGTGGCTTATGCTGGACATCCTGGATATGAGAAGACTATGGCAGCAGTCAAAATCCATTATTTTTGGCCAGGTATGAAGAAAGAAATTGTTGAATACATCGCCAGATGTATGGAATGCCAGAAGGTTAAGGCTGAGCATAGACACCCAGCAGGGTTGTTGCAGCCTTTACCTATTCCTGAGTGGAAATGGGACGTGGTAACAATGGATTTTATCACAGGATTGCCTAGAACAAGCAAGCA
>JASDQU010207463.1:20314-48702 GCA_032191745.1 Picea mariana
ATGAACACAAGAAAGGAGTATCCTACATTTGAATAACTTTGGACTTCCTGTGATCAAGAAGAATCTAGGATCAGTGCAAAAGAGAAACCCCAAAATAAGTACGATGATCAAGCCTTCACAAAAAGATTCAAGAATTTCAGGAACAAAAGGAAGTTTGGTTCAAGGAGGAAGACAAATCAAAAGAAAGACATTTCAGAAATACAATGCTTCAACTATCGAAAGTATGGTCACTACAAGAATCATTGTCCTGAGCTAAATAAAAGGAAGGAGAAACACGAAGCATTAGTCACCGAAGAAAAGGAAACTACAAACAAGACTAAGCAGGATGAAAGAGACTTCTTCTTCTGAAGGTAACAATACTCTTCTTAGTTCTTGTACATATCTTGTTTCCATATCTTGTATATCTATCTCTTAGAATATAATATGTTCCAAGAAAAAATATACTTATGGAAGAACAACAAGATAAGGATTTCTATCATTATACAAGTCAAATAATACACATGAAATGATGAAATACATCAAACAAATCATGTGGAAGCTATTACAAGATAAGCAAAATCAGAATCAATCATGAAGAAACTTAGAAGAAGCAAAGATAGAAATAAGTCAGCAATCAAGAGAAAATTGGAGAAAGACTTATGGCATTTTGCAGAAGACAATAAGATGGAAGGGTTGACTTTGTTAGACGGAGGGAGTTGATTATATATTGCACAAGACAATAAGGATGCAGACGGAAGCGTGGACTCTATTAGATGGAGGTAGCCGATTATATGCACTCATACATGAAGAAAGGATTAGGAGGGAGATAATCCTATGATCCAATGAAGATGATGAAGTATATATCCATGGTAGCAACCATGAAAGACAATACATGTTCAGTTCAACCTTAGAAGAAGTCTTCTTTGAAGAGAAGCCTTAAAGTATCCCTGGTTGTCCATCCACATCCATGATTCTATAATGAAAGGAAGAAGTGATATATTTAGGGCATGGAATCTATAAGAAACTCCATGGACCCAAGAGATAAAGAAAAACATCATGAAAAACATGAAGATTCCAAGAAAAAAAGAGAGGCCAGAACAACTAGTCATTGTAATAAGAATCACAATATTACCAGCCTGATAGGAAAGAAATCAAGAAGAGGAACTGAAAGTTGTGATGAAGAATAGTGTATGAAAGACTTATGAATGTAGGAATTGCGAGATCCAGAACTACAGGTTCTCCCAGATGGAGGGAGAAGACTATGATGATTGCTTGTAAACCAAACATTCCTCTACATGAGCCATTATGTTGTCCGCAATTGACATCAGATGAATACAAAAGTTGTTTCTCCAGAACAATTGAACAAAGAGCATATGAAGAGAAACCTCAAGACTTTTAAGCATACTTGTATGCAAATGAAAGAAGATAAATTGGTGGAGAACCTCTGGTGCACAACAGAAGTGTGGTGAAGATTTTCTATAACCAAGATATTGTATAAGAATGATTACTTAGAAGATCATGATGATGGATTGCCAATCCATGACAAAGATCTCATTATGACAGAAGAAATGCCACATGGATATGTTCCAGTTTTCCAACAATGATATACTTTATTGATCAAAGCTACATGAACCCTTAAGAGAAAAACAATGTTCCAGAATGAAGTACATTTGAAATCAAGCATTACATTATCCATGATGAAGTCCACAAGGGAGAAAGTGGTTCTCCAATACATATCTCCACAGATGAGAATATAAGCAGACATTTTGGTAAAGATTTTGTCCAAGATGAAAGAGTTTGCGTACTCAAGCTGGAGCTCGTGGAGATGACTTCATTATTGAAAAAGGAAGAGATGAATCCCAGGTTGGGAGGGAGCAATGTATTATTGATTGATGGACAATCATTTTTCAGTTCAAAAAATGGTCCAGGATGAGTAGATACTTTCCAGTTTGGAAAGTGGATTGATATTTCTGATGGGCAGACATTTTCCAGTTCAGAAAATGGTCCAGATTGTTGATGTACCATAGACAGTGACTTCCCATTGTGGTTAACATGGGAAGTGGTCTAGGGAAGTCCCTCTTCTTGAGGGTCACTCAAGAAGACTAACCCACCTCACCGGACATCGATTTCTCATTGTGGTTAACAGGAGGAATGGTCCGTTTTTGGAGGTTGGTCTAGGACAACCATTTCCTCTTGTGGTTAACATGGGAAATGGTCTAGATAGTCATTCCTTAGGGTTGATTCATTATCTCCAAGATGCACTTTGTTTAGTGATGGAAGAATGGCCCAGGGTGGGGAATGGTCCAAGTTCATCAATCAGGGATAGACATTCCTTAGGGTAGACTCATTCTCTCTAGGTTACACTTTGTTTAGTGTCAGAGGAATGGCCCAGGGTGGGGAATGGTGCAATTATTCTTCCTTGCTTGAGAGGAATAGTCCACATAGCTCATCATTGATGTTTGACTTTCTGAGGGCAGAGGCTCTTTCAAATCTAACATATGTGAATGGAAGAATGGCCCAGATGATTCATTTTATATCATAACATTGTTTCTGTGCAGGTTGATATCAAATGATTGTTATGAAGACCATATTTTTTTAGACAATAGATGTATACTACTATGGTGGATGTTTTCCACCGTTTGATCAAGTATCTATGTGGTAGTGTACCAATGGATTGTATTTGTGTACTACTATGGATAGACACAACTGTGTTCTATTGAATGATATTGTTCCAATTGACTTGAAGACTATCAACAATGTTGAAAATGATTATTAACTAGATGGATGATCAATGAACAAGAGTTTTCCCAGAGAAAAAATTGTTCTTGTATCACTCTGTGGAGTGAGAAACATGTTTGATTACTTAGATAGAGTATGGCTCCGAGATATGATGTAGCTGATGACACTGATGGTGATGATGGTGCTCATGATCTAGTCATGAGATAGTCTATACAACTATGTTGATGCTACCGGGTGAATGGTATGTTTGTGCTCAAGATCATTACCTGTAGTACCTCCCTAGCTAGCAGGGAGTGTTGATATTATGGTAGTTCTGGGAGGTATTTACCTCCACATGTAAACCTGATGAGAATATAATATTTCAGGAAGAAAGAAGAAACCCTAATGAGTTGGATAATAACCCTAGAAGACATGTTGGCTCAAGAGGATAACTTGTATTAGGTTATTAGCCTCCAAGAGAAGAAGTTAGCCAGAAGAAATAACATATACTGAGCAAACAGATACCCAGAATGAGAAGTCGGCCCAGGTAGTTATCTATAATTACTATAAATATAAGAGGCCAATCTTCATTCTGGCAGGCAGTCTCAAAATTGTAGAGAAACACTTGTACGCACTGCAGTGCCCAATTTTGTGCATAGGTTTGGAGGAGAGCTGCCATTGCAGTTGTTGTAGCTAGAAAATCACATTTGGATTGGACTATCTCTTGGTTATGGTTTGGACCATCTGATCAACTCTTGCTAGTGTGTTATCCTTGGGGAAAGGAGCGCTACCCTTTGTTTGACTATCTAGCCTAGGGTTTGCTTCCAGAGTGATTCTCTGTCAAGGTTAAGGTGCTTGGAGGGTGTCTTCGACCTATGGTTGGGTGACAATAATGATATTGTCAATGGTAAAATGATCACATCCATTATATTCTAATAGCTACAACCCCCTATGTTCTCCGGCTACAACCGGAAGGTGGCTACAACCACCTGTCCTTGCCCCGTCCAAACGCCCTGAAGTAGAAGTAGAATTATGGAACCACTGTCACACTATCACTATGAGATATACCATTGTAAACCTGTACCAATATTCTTGAACCATGCATAAAACATGCATCAAAATTTACCTCAACCTGTTATCAAACTGTACCATAATCAAGTGCATCAACCATCCCTCAACCTGTACCAAAAAATCTGTAATCAACCTGTACCAAAAAAAAGTGAAACCAACCATGTACCAAGTATGTACCAATCATGTGTCAACTACTCATCAACTATGACTCATCAATATGTACCAACATCATCAACTATACACCTCATGTTTGTGCCAACTCGTCAACTACTTGTCTCAACCATGTACCCAACTTGTACCTCAACCAAAATCCCTCATCAATTTCATCATCCAAATATGATTTATAACTTTGTAATAGACCTGGTGTATATTATCACATAACTACAAACCTTCCTTAACTTTAAAAAACCAAGAGACTAGCACTTACATCAAACTTTTTTTTAGTCTCACGTGACTAGTTTTCGATTAGTCAACAACCCTAACTTGAAATAATCATAACTTTTTACTTGTAATGAATAAATATATGAAACTGATACACAATTTTCTTCCATTTGTTTTATGCAATTTCTCCAGGTGTCACTACTTGGAACCTATCATAAAAGTGGTTATAGAAAAAATGGCATACCTTGCTGAATTTTGGCTTATTCTAGAGAGCAACCTTGTAGAGCGTGCACCACACAGAATATTTGTTGAATTGATCTGAAAATGTTACAAAACATACTAAATACTATACTCTAACCAACACATTTTGTCTTACTAAATTTGGATTTGTTATGAAAAAGTTATGACGTTTTTACCCGAAACACATGTTTTTGACTAGTTTCAGGACTAACCACAAACCCTATTTTCCACGAAGTGTAACTCCAAAAATACAACGACCCAAAAGCTGATATGATTCAGGTGATGAGACTAAAATCAAATAATTTGGTTTGACAGGTAAAATTGGTGATGGATATGATTCTAGAAGTAAATTGTTTCACATAAGGGTGATAATGAAACATACTAAGATCGATACATTGATAGATAGTGGATCTCAATCTAACTTGATTTTAGAGGAAGAGGTTAAACAATTGGGATTGACAACTAAGATACATCATAAACCTTACTCACTTAAATGGATAAGCAACAATCATAAATTGCACATAACAAAGCAATGCACTTTAATTTTTCAATTTCATCAAAGCTTGTGGATGAGGTAATGCGTGATGTGGTGCCACTAAATGAATGTGGAATGGTATTAGGCATCCCTTATTTGTATGATAAAAAATAAATATTCTACAAAGAACATAATAAATATCACTTAACTAAATAAGGCAATGAATATGTTGTACATGCTCCTCACTTAAAATAAAATCAATATTTACAAACAATGGAACAATTAAGGAAGGCAACTTATGCAAGCAAAACACCTATAATTCTGCCAAATAAAGCAGTTGGTCTTAAGCATGAACATGAGATGGTTGTCGAATGAAAATTAAATCATACTTTGATTCAAGATAATCTAATGTCATGCAAACACATCAAACATATTAGCTCATTTGTAGTCATATTTCTGATGTTATCATTGCTAATGTTTTCAACATGGATGGTGTTGACGATAACAATCGCAATGAGGAATTTCACCCGCAAAGTATTGCTAAAGCCTATTAGTTTAATTATGATAATAAGATATAATACTAGTAGGTGGGAAACCCTTGTAGACTGGAGGCTTGGAGATAGTCATATCACACATTTTATACTGTTGTTTCGATTATGATCATGGGGTCTTATATGGTTGATGATGCAATCTTGGTTTCGTTTTGACATGATGACATGTGGATGATGCATTTATGGGATGTTCTGTTATTCAAAGATTTAATTTAATATTATGATTGGAATATATTTACAATTGTTATATTTGATCACACCACCATGATTATTACCTGGATACACTTGCACAAGACATATGTTAGTAACAACATAAAACAAAAGAAATGGAAAGAAACTTACAAAGAAATACAAAGAAAGGGAATATACTATGCTATGTTAGAAGTTATGTCCAATTAAATGAAAACAAGTATGTGGATTGTATTTGAGTTATATGGGGTGCATTTGATATATGGTATGGTATGGAAGTTGGCAATGGTTAATATGAATTTAGGGTGGTGCATTTGGCAAGCAATGTGGTTGCAAGTTTCAATGGTTTGGAATTAATGGCATGGTTATTGGTATTAGTGATTGTTGGATGTCGTGTACTTTGAAATTGAATGAAGAGGATGATGGAAGCGAAGCATAGTAAATGCACATTAATCCATACTTCCCCCATCGGGTCGTCACCCTAGTATGGTTATTTTTTAATTTCGTTTGTTGGTGGTTAAGCTCCGAGATCCAAACCTGGGAAGGAAGTGCTTGTCCAACTCACTCCTTTTAAAATCTATTGGTTACAAGTATGGTTCTTTTCACCCATCCATGAATTTCGCTATGTGTATGAATGAACAATGGATCAGTGATGCATTGGTTTGTGTTTTCCTCATATTGGCAACTGTGTAAATGCGTGGGTCTTCTCTCTGGAATGACTGTGTGGTTATTCATCTTGCAAGTAAAGGAATTGGCTGGTTGAGTTATGCACTCGCTGGTTGTTTTGTGTGGTGAAAATAGTGATGGATATCTGTAGTTTTAAGTGGATATGGGTATTATCACTCTATGTTTCGTTGGAGGTTTTCACTCTATTTAGCCTTTCTAGCCGCTTCCTCCCAATTATGAGGGTAACCTTTTCCATCTGCATTTGGGCTACTATGGGGTTGTTGTGTATGTTTTCAGACTACGTTTTGGTCACTGTCTCTTTTCCATAGTCATGGTTGTGGTTTTATTAACCTAGTCATGGGCTTATTTTTGAGGTATTGACATCAACATATCCCAGAAGTCGGTTGTAAGGTGGCCATTATGCCAAGATGTATGATTTATGGTTGTTAGTGATAGAAATTATGCCTCGGGACTGCATTCCCACTCACATTGTTATAAATTGATTCAGCTCATGAGAAATGCATTGAGGTTATACCTCTATGTGCTCTAGGTTACCTGTCACTTTCCAGTGGATATTCCCTTCTCCTCTGCATCATTGTCCTACCCTACCCGTCGTTGAACTGTTGCACCATTGCACAGACCGAGAGTTATAAGGAACTTGGTGGTTCGATCATGCTTGTATAGAAGGGTCTCTACCTATTAGTTGACATGTTTGACCTCTAGTCTCTTTGTGTTTTGATAACCCACTGAACTCCTAATTAATTCTTTGAGTTCATTGTTACAGACCCTGTTTTTAATGATCCCCAACTATTCTCACCCTTGTCGGGCATCTTGTTGACTATCATAAATTGGTTGAGTGGTTATGACAGTTGATTTGAGTACTTATATTGAACTCGTCTGATTTAGTTGGTTGGAAAGTTTTGAAAGGGGATGAGGAATGATATACAGTCAAGGGGCTACCTTTTTGTTGTTATGATAGTTGCATCGAAAACCTATATCACTTTTATTTTATTAAATTGGTTGATTAGGAATCAGTGATAATGTGAAGTCAATGGTTGTCTCTTCACGTTATGATATTGATTGTTGTATTATTACAACATGGTGTAAATTTCTAGTTGGTGGTTGTTGTGTGTTTCAATAGTCCCAATCGGGATTATGGAAAATTATGGAAATTGATGGTTGTGATTTCGTTGTTTCACTATGTATGTATTATGGAGGAATCGTGCATGTTTTATTTAAATTGCATCATTAGTGATGAAGCTCGATTTTTGTATTATGGTTTTATTGCAATGTTTTATTGGTTGGTATAATGAAAAGGCATGAAATCAGGCAAGTTTTAAAGGTCTGTTCAGTTTGGAAAAAATACTTGTGTATATGTTTTATTTGGGCGATTACAAATTATGGACAATGTTGGATATTTTATAAGTGATATATGATTGGAGAGAGATGGAACAATGTGGTTGTGTGTTTCTTTTGATTTTTTTTTAAATGAAAGGAAAGGAAAGGAAATAAAAGAGACCAAGTATTCTCTTAACAAGACTGTTGAAAGTCATAACGATTATTTGTAATAATACAGACTGTGTTAATTGAGAAGTTTGAAGAAATTGAATGTGGGACAGTGAACAATTTTGACACACAATAATTGTTTAATTGGTATTGATATCTTTTTTATTGAATACAAAGTGTTTTTTATGGATTATATGATTTGTTTTATGAACAATATTCATTTTTTCCCTACCATTCTCTCACTTTTTCACAAATTACAGGTCCCCTCACCTTTCCATATTCACTATCCACTCCTTGTTATTAAAATTAAATTATAGTTATGTTAAACTCTGTATTATAATAGTTAAAGGATGACACATGTATGAGTTACAATGATATATTCTTTTGATTTACATTACAGTTTATTGTTTGATGATTTGTTGAGTAGTAATCACGATCTACCCCCCTTCATTTTAACACTTTTCGCTCAATACAATCCCTCACATATCCCAGAACCCTTATTCACCCCTTTCTCATTGACACGTATTAAACAATTTGTATGGATTGGATTGCATGAGTCTGAAGTGTTGTTGAGCCAAACTTTGTTTCATATTTAAAGAGATGTCATGTATGATTGTTGAATAAACTAGTTGCTAATCAATAATGCATGCAGGAATTAGATTTTTCGGCAGTGGTAGCCATGACCGGGGTAACAGAGGAAGAGGAAATTGGAACAGGGGCCCTAGAAGGCCATGTTTTTCTATACATTTTGATGCAGACTCGCAAGAGTTGAGCCAATTGTTTTAAGCTAGATTTTTTAACTGGATTGGACAAGGAGTGGTCCAGCCTAGGCCAAAAAGGCCTCCCTTCAAAGCCCCACATGTCCTTGGTATCCCAATTCCCCCTCATGTCTCATTACAACCTGAATTCCCTCAAATGACGGATGAAAAGAGATTTTCCACCTGATAGTCTCCCAATATAGTGGCTAGCCTAACTTGTCTCTACCTGCTCCTCCACCTGTTAATCAAATTGTACAAGATGCCCCTGCCCACTCACCAGTATAGTCTTCTCGTGCAAGGAAAAGGTTAAAAAACAAGGCCCACCATGATCTTGATAAAGGAAAAGTCATTGTTGACCCCTCCTCTCCCTCAAAGGACTCTTCCAAATCCATGTCCTCCTGCATGAGTTTGAGAGATGATTGCTCTCATGTTATCAATGATATTAGGCCTAAATGCTCCACACAACCTAAGGAAAATTTAGAGAAATCAAAGGGTGAGAACAACAACAAGGGGATTATTTATTCCCAGAGTGGAAAATATGGGTTTTAAGTGTTTTTATTTAATGATTGTTGAGAACAGTTGACTTATGAGATTTTTGACAACACACTATTTTTTGGATAAATGGATAATATATTTTTAGATATAATTTCAATTATCATTGATATAAATTGTCAAATTATGAGAGTGATGATGGGAGCCACAAGGAGGGATGTGTTTGATTGATTAAATAGTTGTGTTATTCTTGTTTAAGAACTAAAGGGAGTCACAAGGGGTCCCACCTACTAGGTATTATTTATTAAAAGCCCTTATTATGATTTTATTACTTTCCCCCCTTAAATAAACAGTTGGTTGAGTTTTAGTTAACTTAACTAAAGAGGTAGTTCAACTACTTCAACTAATTCTAATTTCTTAAAGGCAAAATGAAGAGGCGGTAGAAGAGGAGAATAGAAGGAGAAGCATACTAAGGTTCCTGTTGTAAACAATAAGATTCAGGGATAAATTACATCATTCAGACACTTGTTCTTCATAGAATCGAGTGGGAAGCAATCTGTGGCAAGATGAACTAGATTTTAAAGTTCAGTTTTTTACTTTCTATTGGAAGTCCTTTTATATGGTTTTCATTGGGGACATCTAAGTTTGACTTTGGTCCAAACTTCCCCAGGGAATTTTGTAAAGAGAATGAGTCTTTGATAAATTGGAATGGAATAAGCGATTTCTTTATGTCTCATCTATGTTGATTATTGAATTGGTGTTTTTACTTGTATCTCTACATTTATTTATGCATCTATTATATTTAGAAAATTACATAAGTATTAGATTTTTCAGCAAACTTTCATTTATAAAAAAATCAACCTAAACATTTGTAACCAACACTTGTGGATTAGGAAACAATTTTTGATGGCTATAAACATAGGGTGATATTCTTGTCTATCTTGCTTTAGCCAAGTAAGATCTAAAAATGCTTGAGTAAGATCATTTCATATCTTTTCCTCAACATTTATTTGGCGACCATACTGGGGAGATCTTCAATATCTCTCTAGTTAATTTTTATGCTTGAGTATCATCGAATACATCTATTTTTATGATATTGATTCTTTGACTATTTTATTTCTTAATGACCATACCTATTGCAAGGCAGCCTAATATTGAGCCTAGTCTTCAAGATCAGACCAACATTGTTTTAAATTTGTTTAACACCATTCTAGACACTGCTAATACTCGGGTTGAGCTTAATCATTCATGGGAAGAAATTGAACAAGACATAAGTTCCCAAGAACGTCAAGAAGCTAGACGTAAACAACCTAGAGATCAACCATAACCTTCTTTTTCCTTCATCTTTGACCTTCTTTTCATGTCCTTTGACCCTTGCAGTTCTAGGAGAATAAGAGGCTTATCACATGATATTAATCCTATTGCTGAAACAGGAAGAAGGAATGTTGTGTTATCAACCCAACGAAGTTCTCTAAGGAGAACTTTGTCTGATTCATCCAGTTCGTCTTTCTCTCCCTTACGTATCATCCACAAGATGGCATCTAGTGGTGGCTCTGGTGGCACTGGAAGTGCTTCCTCCTCTCAGTCTTTAACTTCATCAGTGATAGGTAACTTATATAGTCACCATGTCCCCATCCAATCTACAACAAACCCCACCAAAGTCATTAAAAAGTATTGGTTTTTTCAATTTGACGAAGATGCTACAACCACACTATGGCATGTTTTCTGTCTTCTTAACCTAACACCTGCTACTAGTCCACTTCCTAAATTCAAAGAACATATTCCTAGGTTTTCAGGGAATAACATTGTCACTAAAAATGAACACATGCTAGCATTTCTTAATTCCTGTCACAACATAGGAGCCATTGACAACGATACTTGTATATGCTTATTTGTCAATTCCCAGGAAGGAAAGGTTGCGGCTGATATATTTGACCTTCCTGATAACATTTTGTCTACTTGGGAGGAGTTATTCTATTGGTTCAAATCTGCCTATGCGAAATCTAAAAGCCCAGCTGAGCAGTTACGAGAGTACAATAACATCGCTTATAAGGATGGTGAAGCCATCAAGTCCTTCAACTTTCATTTCACCAAGTTATACAATCAAATCCCTGAGCTCATTCAACCTCAGAACCGAGCCGCTTTCATGCATTATTATAATTCATTACCTTCCCCTATCGGCATAGGCTTGAGGAAAAAGCCATTGATAACCTTGGTTCTGCTATGCATACCTGTTTAGAGTATGAAGAACAACTTGAAAGAACAGGTATTCCTCAGGGAGAATCAGTTAAACAAATAGACATGTCCACCCTCTTACAACTTATACAAAACATGAATAATCATATGATAGAGTATGAGAGAAATGGAAATGTCTCCCCTCTTACCCCTGGAGCTTCATCCTCTTCTGCACCCCCCTTTAGAAATCCAAATGAATTTTTTTTTATCCTAAATATATCATGCCTCATAGTTTGTGTAACATTTGCGAGGAACACCACAAGGAAACCACATGTGAGGTAAAGAAGAGTGCAAGAGATAAGATCTTTGGTAAAAGACTGGAAACTACCATCGCTATCCTAGATTTTGCAGAGCCAGAAGATGTCATGATAATCAATACTAGGAACAAATCCTACATTCCCAAAGGTAGGTATGATCCCCCCAACAATTCTTCTAGCCCAAGCTCATCCTCACCAACTGCTACAGTTCAGGTTCCTAAGGTTCCTGGTAGTCAAGGAAATACCTCCCCTCCCCCCTCCAACTACAATATTCTAAATCAGTTGTCCAACATCAAAGAAGATGCAACCCTTTTGGACATGGTTGGCTTCCCTCAACAATAGAGGCATTTAAAACAATTCATGGAAGGAAAATATTCCATTGTATCCAACCTATCTAAAGAGGTAAACAAAGAGGATTCATCTGTAAATAAAGTAGGTGTGCATAACTTTAGATACCCTGTAAAAAGTCCCTCTTTTTATATTTTTGTAAATATTATGGCTAATATCGCCCATTGTTTCCTCATTGATGGCAGTTCGGGCCCAAGTGTAATGTCAAATATTATTATGGAAGAGCTAGGATTGTCTTGTACAAATGAAAATGCCAGAAGCATGCTCTCTTATAATAGTCTACAACAAACGACCATATGTGAAATCAAAGACGTAACCTTGGTTTTGTGCACACACCCTTAAATAAGGACAACCCTTAATATTTAGGTAATTGATATGCTAGTAAGAAATTACTCATTCATCTTAGGAAGATATTGGAAATATTTGACAGGTGGATACCTCTCACTCGAAAGGACACACTTATCAATTCCTCAGACTGGTAAAAACATCATAGGCCTTAGACAGGGATGGATTTCACCTTACATAGAAAGTGTTCCACAACGTAATGTGAATTATATTGAAGAGGACCTAGGGGAGTATTCCATATTTGTCGAGGAGGATAACATTCCCTTGGAACAAATAGACTTACATGATGGTATGTGGCACATGCAGTTTGATGGTTCATGCTCCAATGAAGGAAACATAGATGGAATTATCTTGTACTCTCCTCTAGGGAAAATTCACAACTTTTCTTATAGGTTGGAGTTTGCTTGCACAAACAATGTTACTGAATTCAAAGCTTTATTATTAGGCATTGAAAACACCTATAATATGCATTGTGGTCAGCTTACAATTTTTGGGCATTCCGAGCTTGTTGTGAACCTTGTACGTAAGATATACTCTCCTAACAACAAGTTCATGAAACGATACACCCAAAATGTTTGGGAACTTATCTCGAACCTTTTATGTTTCAACATTACTCATGTTAAGAGGGAATTGAATTCAATGACTGGTCAATTAGTTGTTTTTGCATCCTCTCCTAATTGGCAACTTCTGCCACATAGACCTGATTTTACTTTTCAATCTCTATATTGTCCACATATCCTTGACAATATAGAATCATGGCAGGTCTTCCCTAGTAATGAGAGCATCTATGCTTTCATTCAAAATGAACCTTATAAGCCTAAGGAAATTATATCCATGGAAGATAACAAGATTCCTAAGGGATTTGAGTTCATTTTCATCGAGTGTTGTAGGCAATAAAGAGGAGTCAAAAGGAAGCTGCGTGAAACCATACCCCTGAACATTGGAACACCCAAGTCTCCAAAGAATGTTAAAATAGGTTCCCAATGTTCTGACGAAGAGAAAATAAAGTTTTTCAAGCTGCTTGGTGAATTTCATGATGTTTTTTCCTGGTCTTATGAGGATCTTTGTGGTTTTTATCTCTCTCTTATACAACATGCCATTCCCATCAAGGAAGGCATAAAACCGGTTAGGAAAAAAAAAAGACCTATCAACCCTGCACTAGAAGAAACTATTCATAAGGAGTTGGAAAAACTCTTGAAAGATGGAAGCATCTTTCCAGTCAAGTATTTTAAATGGGTTTCCAATTTGGTTTTTCGTTCAGAAAATGACTGGTGAGATCAAATTATGCATTGATTTTCGTGCATTAAATCGGGCTAGTATAAATGATCACTTTCCTCTCCCTAATATGGAAATGATTTTGCAACAAGTTGCAGGGTCACATATGATGTCCTTACTTGACCATTTTTTTGGATACAATCAAATCAAGGTAAAAAGGGCAGATAAATATAAAACCACCTTTATTACTCATTGGGGTACCTTTGGTTATGAACATATGCCTTTTGGATTATCTAATGTAGGTGCCACTTTTCAAAAAGCTATGAAAATAACTTTGGACGATTTGATTGGCATAATTATTCATATCTATCTTGATGATCTAATCGTGTACTTTAAAGGGATATCAATTGTCTTGAAGTTTCAAGAATTATGGCTGGGTCCTTTGAAGATCACCTTTGTCTTGGGTACAAACTCTTACATTATAAAAGATTTAAAAGATTGATTGTTTTCCTACAACACTAATGGTTCTCACTTAAAACACTACGTGGAACCAACTTGAAAAGTTTTAACGTTGTTTGGATAATTCTATATATTAGTAGTTCAGTTCTGTTTTGGTAGTTTTATTACTGCTTTTTCAATTATGTTTTAAAAATAGTTTTCAATATTGATTTCATTTTGGTAGTTTTCCTTACGCTTTTGCATTTCTATCATTTTATTTTTTGTTGTTTTAAATTTTGCAGTTTCATTTATGTTATGACATTTCTTGCTTTTGTTCTTTTTTATTTCAAATTTTGGTCAAGAATAAGATGTTGGATCAGTTCTGCCACAGTGACACTCCTACAAGGTATTGTTAGTCAATAAAAATCAAGCTTACACAACTGTTATGATGTTCCCCCTTAAAGCATAATTGAATTTGTTATCTGCTTTCACTGTTGTCTTATGAGGAATTTGGTTACCTCCTGCTTCTTCTCTCCATTTCTTCATCCATTTGAGATTCAAAAGAGAAATTCGATAAAAAAAATTCTCCTTGAAGTCAAGAGAAAATTATGGTTGAATTATTATGCATATAGGGATAAACCCCTTCATACTTAACATTTTTCATGAGTTATTCTGAAATTCTTGGTCATTTTTCCATTAAATATGCTCACTTACCCCTGTTACATAATCATTTTGGTTTCACCTTCTTGATATGTTGCTCTTGGTATGTGAAACCATACATTTTGAGTTCTTAATTTGTTGGAAACAAATTTTCCTGTGGAGTCACCAGTTTGTTGACAATAAAAATCGTAACGAGGAATTTCACCTGCAAAGTGTTGCTAAATCCTATTATTTTAACTATGCTAATAAGATATAATACTAGTAGGTGGGACCCCCTTGTAGACTCGAGGCTCAGAGATAGTCATATCAAAAATTTTATGTTGTTGTTTTGATTTTTCTCACAGGGTCTTATATGGTTGATGATGCAATCTTGGTTTCGTTTTGACATGATGACAGGTAGATGATGCATTTATGGGATGTTATGTTATTCAAAGATTTAATTTCATATTATGATTGGCATATATTTACAGTTGTTATATTTGATAACGCTACCACGATTATTATCTGGCTACACCTGCACAAGGCATATGTTAGTAACAACGTAAAACAAAAACAATGGAAATAAACTTACAAAGAAATCCAAAGAAAATGCATATACTATGCTATGTTAGAAGTTATGTGCAATTAAATGAAAACAAGTTAGTATTAATCCTAAATATTAATGGTTAGTGGCTATGCGAATTATATTTGAGTTATATGGGGTCCATTTGATATATGGTATGGTATGGACATTGGCAATGGATAATATGAATTTTGGGTGGCGCATTTGGGAATAAATGTGGTCGCAAGTTTCAATGGTTTGGAATTAATGGCATGGTTAATGGTATTAGTGATTGATGGTTGTCGTGTACTTCAAAATTTAATGAAGAGGAATATGGAAGAGACATGCAATAAATGCACGCCACTCCATACTTCCCCCATCAGGCCGTCACCCTAGTATGGTTATTGTTTCATTTTGTTTTCTGGTGGTTAAGCTTCGAGATCCAAGCCTGTCAAGGAAGTGCCCGTCCAACTCGCTCCTTTTAAAATATATTGGTTACAGGTATGGTTCTTTTCACCCATCCATGAATTTCTCTCTTTGTATGAAAAAATGATGGCTCAGTGATGCGTTGGTTTGTATTTTTCCGAGATTGGAAACTATGTAAATGCGTGGGTCTTCTCTCTGTAATGATTGTGTGGTTATTCATTTTTCAAGTAAAGGAATTGATTGGTTGAGTTATGCATTCACTCATTGTTCTGTGTGGTGAAAAATGTGATGGCTCTCTATAGTTTTGAGTGGATATGGGTATTATCGCTTTATGTTTGGTTGGAGGGTTTCACTCTGTTTAGCCTTGCTGGCCATTTCCTCCCAGTTATGAGGGTAGCCTTGTCCAGTTGTATTCAGGCTATTATGGGGTTGCTATGTATGTTTTTAGACTACCTTTTGGTCAATGTTTCTTTCCCATAGTCATGGTCGTGGGATTGTTTTTGTGGTATTGGAATCAACATATCTCAGAAGTTGGTTGTAGGGTGGCCATTATGCCAACATGTATGCTTTTATGGTTGTTGGTGATACAATTATTCCTAGAGTCTTCATTCCCACTGACATTGTTATAAATTGATTCGGATCATGAGAAATTCATGGAGGTTATACCTCTGTGTGCTCTGGGGTACCTGTCACTATCCAGTGGGTATTCACTTCTTCTATGCATCATCGTCCTTTGTATCAAAGGGTCTCTACCTATTGTTTGATATGTTTAACCTCCAGTCTCCCTGTGTTTTGATAACCCAATGAAATACTAATTACTTCTTTGAGTTAATTGTTACAGAGCCTATTTTTAATGATCCCCAACTATTCTCACTCTTGTTGGGAATGTTGTTGAGTGTCATAAATTGGTTGAGTGGTTATGAAAGTTTCTTTGAGTACTTATATTGAAGTCATTTGATTGAGTTGGTTGGAAAGTTGTGAACGCGGATGAGAACTGATATATAGTCAAGGGTCTACCTCTTTTTCGTTATGATATTTGCGTTGAAAACCTAGCTCATTTTTATTTGATTAAATTGGTTGATTGGGAATCAATGATAATGTGTAGTCAATGGTTGTCTCTTCTCGTTATGATTATTATTGTTGTATTTTTACAACGTGGTGTCAATAGATAGTTGGTGGTTGTTGTGTCTTTCATTAGTCTCGATCGAGATCATGGCAAATTGTGGAAATTGATGACTGTGATTTCATTGTTTCACCGTGCATGTATTATGGAGGCATCGTGCATGTTTTATTTAAATTGCATCATCAGTGATGAAGCTTAGTTTTTGTATTATGGTTTTATTTCAACGTTTTATTGGTTGGTATAATGAAAAGGCATGAAATCGGGCAAGTTTTAAAGGCATGTTTAGTTTCGAAAAGAGACATTTGTATATGTTTTATTTGGGCGATTGCAAATTATGGACAATGTTGGATATTTTATAAGTGATATATGATTGGATAGAGATGGAGCAATGTGGCTGTGTGTTTCTTTTGATTTTGTTTTAAATGAAAGGAAAGGAAAGGAAATAAAAGAGACAAAGTATTCTCTTAACATGAAAGTTGAAAGTCATAGTGATTATTTGTAAGATTACAGACTATGTTAATTGAGAAGTTTGAAGAAATTGAATGTGGGACAATGAATAGTTTTGACGCACAATAATTGTTTAATTGGTATTGATATCTTTTGTATTGAATACCGAGTGGTTTTTATGGATCACTTGATTTGTTTTATGAAAAATATTCATTTTTTCTCTACCATTCTCTCACTTTTTCGCACATTGCAAGTCCCCTCGCCTTCCCATATTCACTATCCACTCCTTGTTCTTAAAATTAAATTATAGCTAAGTTAAACTCTGCATTATAACAGTTAAAGAATGACACATGGATGAGTTACAATGATATATTCTTTTGATTTACATTACAGTTGATTGTTTGATGATTTGTTGACCAATAATCACGCTCTATCCCCCTTTATTTTAACACTTTTTGCTCAATACAATCCCTCACATATTCTAGAACCCTTATTCACCCCCTACTCATTGACAAGTATTAAAATATTTGTATGGATTGGATTATATGAGTCTGATGTGTTGCTGAACCAAAATTTGTTTCATATTTAAAGAGATGTCTTGTATGGTTTTTGAGGAAACTTGTTGTTAATCAATAATGCATACATGAATGAGATTTTTTAGCAGAGGTAGCCATGGTCGGGGCAATGGAGAAAGAGGAAATTGGAACAGGGGCCCTAGAAGGCCAAGGTTTTCTATACATTTTGATGCAAAATCGCAAGAGTTGAGCAAGCTATTTCAAGCTACATTTTTTAATTGGATTGGACAAGGAGTGGTCCAACCTAGGCCAGAAAGGCCTCTCTTACAAAACCCACATGTCCCTGGTATCCCAGTGCCCCCTCATGTATCATTACAACTTGAAGTCCCTGAAAATGACGGATGACAAGAGATTGTCCACCTGATAGTTTCCCAACATCATGGCTGGCCTAACTTGTCTCTACCTGCTCCTCCACCTTGTTGTTCCTGAGATTAAACTTAAGGCTCAAAGGATAATGTCAAGCATCAAGAAATTTTAAGAGAGTGTGTTTTTAAATAGCTTTTTCTACCTTAGTTATATGAGAAAAATTCCTTAAATGAAATTAACAATTTGACAACATAGAGGTCTTATTTTGTGTTTGAGTCAAAATTGTAATGCTAAATGGAGTGAGAGAAAGATAAAAAACTATGAAGTGAAGTAGGGCATAAATTACTGAAGAGTATTGCTTTGTTGTAGTAGAAGAAAATAGATAGTGTAAACTTGAATAAAGTATAAAATGCATGGATCTACACAACAAGAAGGTCTTGATTTAATCATAGTAAATACAGAGGAAACATTGCCTACTTAGTAAATCACTGATACAATAGGATTACAGTAGTTGTTGTACTAAATTTAAATCAAACATTTATTTAGGAATACATAAAGAAATGCTGACAAATGGAAAACAAAGAAACACATAACCTACATGTAACTAAACTTGGAATCTCTATCTTCACTTGTATTAATTCTCTGTAAATAGAGTTTTCTCTATTATGATCAGCAAGAAGCATCCTCAAATAAGTCTTCAATCTATGTATTTATACAAAATGGTCTCAAACAAAAATGGTTGGACTTCTCAACATTTAAAAGTAGTAAATATTACAATATGTAAAACTAAAAGGTTCCATTAGCATCTCCTCTGTTTATTCTCTTGCTAGCAGAGACGTTTCTTCTTTTTTCTCCACAAGGCTTCCACTCAGAGCTTGTGATCTATTGACGTGTGTCTCTCGTAGATTGACAACTACAATTTCTTCGAGTCTTCGATCTTCGAAAGACTCAACCCTCAACTTTCACCTTCCTTCAAAGTGTGTGGATTTCTGCCGCATGTCCTCTCGAATCAGATGGTTGAGATTTACTTTGGGTCTTTACTCGAAGTCCACAGACTCATGCCACCTGTCCTCTGGGTCTGACGATTGATATTTGCTTTGGCTCTCTAGCTCTTCGGGCTTCGAGAGTTTCAAATCTCAAGTGAACTCTCGATGTGATTTCTCCAGAGCTCAAAATTCATCGTCATGTGTCACTCTAGATCCAAAGGTCACTATCCACATTGGCTCTTCGAGCTTCAGGAGTTTCAACCTCCTGTGCACTCATTCCTCCTGGAATGATTTTTCCCAAAGATGATAGATTCCCACCACGTGTCCTCTACAACAAACGATTGCGATCTACTTCAGCCTTCGAGACTTTGGGAGTTTTTCACTGTATGCACTTGGAATTCTCCGAAGTGAATTTTCCCAGAGTCTCAGATCTGTCGACATGTATGCAACCAATGACTTGGATCTACTTCAACCTTCAGCTCTTCAACGATTTCTCTTTCTCCTTATCCACAAAAACTATGAAGTACTTTCACTCTGGAGTTATGGATCTTCCGCCACCTTTCCCTCTTGACAATGGATGGTCCCTTGCCTCTTCAAAACTTTTTTGAATCCTCGCTCCTATGTGCACGCAAAGACTTAACGCTCATGCATTTTACCTAGATCCAACGGTCTGCAATGATCCCGCTCCATCCTAGATGGATCTTAGACGGTGACTTGTGAAACCTTTAGAACTTTTCTCCCTTTAAAGATTCCTCTCACTATCTCTCTTGAGCTCTCTCCCTCCTTCTACCCCTTTAACTCTTTAAAGATATTCTTCGACACTTAGTCAAAATTCAGGTCTGTGTACTCCTTGCAATAGATTCTTATGCAAGATTTGGGTTATTGCAGATGACTCTATACGCCTTGTAGAAATCACTTTGCACTCCTTGCAAAGGGAAATTTTTGTGCTATCTCTTCTGAGCATCTGAGTCGAAACAAACTCTGTCAATGCACTCCTTTCGGATTGTGTGCACACCTTTCACGGACTCAGAGAAGAGAAAACAATTGAACCTTATACAAACATTTCACAGTTTCATATACCCAACAACACAATTCATTCATTCATGCAACAAAATAACAAGGAATTGTAAACAATAGCAACACCATACATTTGAATCAATTTTCATCTATTATATTCATTCCAAAAGTAAAAATGGCTACACTTATGATCAAACAACAACTAAAAATTCAGAAGTTTCCTACTAACTCGCAACAACCTCATTTGGGCGTACAAAACCTCTATTTATCTCAGAGGGCTCTTAGGGTTCCCCCTGACTACTCGTCTACTCAAAAACAAAACCTAACTGCTACCTTAGTTCAATTACATTCAAGACTAGGAGTGAAAACTCCCATATCACTCATGATCAATCATCTTCAAAGTGTTTGATCTTATTCCATTTTTCAATTAGCTCCAAAAGATTCACAATAAATGCCAGCGTTTAATATTCTGAAATGATTCCAAGGTGTTGATTTTTCCTACCATGTGTGCTCGCTAATGATGATCCTGCATCATAACGTCATCAGTACAATAGGTGATGTCAGCATGATGCCAATAGGATACATGGAAACATGAGGAGGTAACATGTGTCACTCAGTTTTGGCATTTTCAGGTTGATTTGGACCAATACATAATCGACATGTGGCACTGTATGTATGACACATGGCAGTCCATACATGATGTGGCCCAATGACAGGATGACACATGGAAGTACATATTAAAGGTGGTTGTACAGATGTTGATGTGGCAGGGTGACTGGGCAGTACATATTTTGATGTGGAAGCTAACTAGGCAGGTGACTTGGTAGTACGGATGTTGATGTGTCATGACACGTGATTGTATAGTGGTGACATGGAAGCTGACGTGGCATTTTACTATGCATGTTGACTGTGCACTGACTAGGTGTTGACTAAATCGTATGGACAAATCATAGGGAAACACGTGGTCTAATCAGAGGGTGCCACATGGCACCCTGAATTTTTCCAATGTTGGCTAGGAAAAAAAATTGGTTGTGACTCCATTGGGATCAAACCCCCAACCTCTAGGATGGGAAACGAACTACACCATATGTGCTAGCCACTTGGACTGTTATGTGGCTTGTTGAAACAATCAGTCAAATATACATTTGAATTTTTTATTGCGTAGAATTTGGGGGGATAAGCATCCGGTCAGTGGACCTAGGTCGTTGACCAAGGTGCCTTATATGACCATATGACTAGAACTAGAAAATAGGAGCCAAACCATTTTTGGGAGGGCATGAGTGTTAAGTCTAAGCCACATGGCCCATACAACCAACACACCGAAGACCAAGGGCCAAAGACTAGGGTGTGCCTAGCCCAAGGGCATATGGTGCTTCCCATATAGCCAGGAGCCTGGGTAAAGGGGGTTTGAACCCAATATTTTGCAATTTTTGGGTTTTAAAACTATATGTTATGATTTTTTATGATTTTCATGTTGTTTTTAATGGATTTTTCCCATTATTGGAGGATCTAGAGCCCGATTTGAGGCCAGATATTGGAGGGAGGATATCAAATCAATATATATATATAAAACAGAGGTTCTTAGTAGCATTAGAGGTTCATATTGGAAGAATGATGATGATTTTATGAATCTTGAAGACATTTTTATGTAGGGAATTCATTGAGGAAGCGAACTTTGCGGACCAATTACGGGAGCTATGCTCAACCTTTCTCACTGTCATCAGTTGTGTTGGATTCATGAGGTCGAGAAGAACACAACTAGACCAATTTTTAATCCTTTTGACACTTTTCTAATGTAATTTTGAAGAATTGAAGAGAAATAAGAAATCCTCACCCACTGAGACAACGGCCCAGAGACGTATGCAATATTGCTGAACTCCGTTAACAATTTTTTTTTATGGTTTATTTTTATTTGTGCTTACATTATGTTCTGTGTTTCTTTATGATGGCTGCTATTGTCTCTCATTCCTAATTCCTAATTCTTCTTCTTTCCTTAATTCCTAATTGGTAATTGAAAACATTCTTAAAATGTAACCAAGTCTTTAAAGATCATTTTCTGATCAATTACATGATCTGGTAAAATAAAAGTGGGAAAATGTTCATTAGCCAAAGAACTTTGGGATAAGTTAGATAATTTCTACTTTAAGGAATCTCATCTTATAACATATTTAGAGAATGCTAATCAGAATAAATAAAATCTTGAAGCCGAATGAGAAGAAATATGATCATCATGTCAGGCATATTCAGAAGAATAATATTGTGAAGTAGGCATAATGGACTTTGAGACTGCACTAATTAGTGCTTTAGGTGAGATAAATAAATAAATAAGGATAAACAAGTCCCTCAATGAATAATTGATTGGGATAAAGGAAGTTTCTGGAGAAGTCAAGTAGGTTTTCATTAATCCAAAATCTTAGTTGGATGAAGCCAAAGTGATTGAAGAAAATATCAAGGATCAGCTGAAAGAGAAACAATGTTTGGAAGCCAAGATAGTATCACAAACAAAGGAAGCAGAGAAGAGAGAAGAAATATTGACAAGTCATCTTAAGGAAATATTTTTGGACTTAAACAATCTTGAAGAAAAATTTAGTCAATAAGAAAGAATGCTTGAAGAAGAAATCATCACCTTGAAGACCCAAATTGAAGAAGCAAAGAGAACGAAATAAGTCATGAATCTCCATATGATGAAGAAAGAAGAATATTGTGAGAAGCTTGAAAAAAAAAATGGAACATTAAGAGTTAAATTTTTCAAGCTTAGTAAGACCGTTTAAGAAAGAGGAATCTCCACTCAACCAGTAAAGAAAGTTGAAGAAAAGTGTTACAGGTTATTTTAAAGGAAGGATGAAGAGAAGGTTGAGAGTTATGCAGAAGTCATCAAAGGATCTATCAAGAAGGAAGAATGTAAGCCCTCAAAAGAGAACATTCCAGAAATGAAGAAGACTCAAGAAGAAGATTACAGAAGAGACAAATATCAAAGAAGACCCTCCACTTTCAGGTATCAAAGAAGCTTCAATCATTGTGAAGGAAACAACAGAAGAGAAGATCATGATAAACCAATACATGAATTTAGAAATAACACATGAAAAAGAAGATCATTTACTTCTAGGTATTAAAGTTCATTTTATGGTTATTGGTTTACTTGTAATAACTTTGGACATAAAGTTGTATGTTGCAAATCTTATGGAGGAAATGTTCAAGTGAGAAATGCTTATGTAGCTTCACACAATATTGAATGTTACAAATACCACAACTATGGAAACATAGCTCGTGATTGTAGAAGAATGATGGATGATTCCATGAAAGAAAACATTGATATCATATGAAAGAAGGTTTGGAAATGAAAGAAAGAAGAGGTGAATAAAGAATAGGTGAATGCATAACTCACATAAATCATACTCTTAGGCTTTGCAGTAGTGTGAGATTATGATGCATCTATAGCAAAAGAGGAAGATGTGAGAGTTCAGAAAAATGATGAAGAGGATGATTTCATAATTCAAATGATAGAAGAGGAAGATTACTCCACATTAGGACAAATTCCTCTACCTTTCTAAGCCATCTATCTTGGATACTCCAATTAATGTGAATACTTAAGAGGGGGATTCTAAGAAACATCTCTGCAGATCAAAGAACTATCTTTTGGGTAGTTTGAAGTATTTTCATAATTTGGAAAGGAAGTTTCAAGGTGGTTCGATGACAGAAGTGTAGAATGTCTTGTGACAGTTTGATTTTTTGAGGAGCATCTTTCGGAACACATTCCCATGCAGGTATCAACTGACAGTTACAAAGAATATGATTTTCTATGGAAAGGTTCATGATTGTATAGAATATTCCAAACAGTGACACACATACTCGAGAATTTTTCTAAATATAAAGAAAACCAGTGCACATATTGGATTCGGTTTGAAGATAATGAATATGTTGTAATCAGTTGCAACAATGGGTCAACATTGTTTGTAGTTGAGTAGCAGAGTCATGGAAAACTTTATGAAAAAATGACAAATATGAATTCATGAGACACTTGGTAGTTAAAAAAGACATGAGTCAGAGAATATGCATAATAGTGGATGAAAGCATATGACATATGGAATCAGTCAGTCACAGGAAGGCAAGTAGTGAAAGAAACAATAGGACAAGGGAATATAAATCTTCAACACAAGTCATACCATTAAAGTAAAATTGTTGAAAACTATGATCATTGATGTGAACTTGACAAGACATGAAGATCTATAGTCAAGTAATTTTTGAATGATTTTTATATATGTCAGTGAATTACAAGGGAAGAACCAATGGACAAGCATCCCTAGGATAGAGGAAAGGAAGTGTATACAAGAATCCCTACATTTTTCTTCACAAGATATTGTAGAGAAGTCAAGGGAAGAGATATCATCAAAGAGAGAGATACGGATAATGAAGACATAAGGATACATACTGATAGGGGGAGTTACTCTTTTTCCCATGATGTCAAAGGGGAAGAAAGAGAAATATCAGAAGCGTGAAGATAGTTGGAGTAGCTCAAAGGGGAGATACCATTTTCCATTGATGTCAAAGGGGGAGAGAAACATTGGAAGAGATAGATGAGAAGGAATGGTCAAAAGGGGAGTATGAGTGTTGGAGTATGAGTGTTTCCATCGATGCCAAAGGGGGAGATTGTTGGAAAGTTAGTTGGCATTGATGTCAACCATATAAGAAGCATGTTAACTCTAAAATAAGTCTAGAAGTGATGGGTTTGTTTGAAGGAATAAGTGATGGGTGTATTTGGATAATTCTCCAAAGTGATCACCTAATAGTGTAGCTTTACGCATGCCCCTCATGTAAAGATGCTTTGAATAATTCTAAAATAATCTTTGGAAAGATCACTAAGTGGTTGAGTGATTGAAAATCCCCGAAAGTGTGGCCATGAAACCCGAAGTTGTTTGAGGAATAAGGAAATGAAGGACAGTGTAAATGAAGGTAACACACTCATAGATGGATATTCCTTGTCATATCATTTCCAATTGTATGTGGTATGCCACATAGTTCCTCACGGTTCAGGAGTTATGAGGTCATGAAGTTGAAATCCCCGAAGAATGGTTAAGAAGCCCCTAAATAGTTGCAAGAAGAAGTTACAAGTCATCAATTAAGGGAAAAATAGTTATAACAAGAATCCCTAAATTTAAGGAGATAAGTTACTTGGAAAAATTATAAATACACCTAAAGGAGTATCTCATACACACACCAAAAAACACACAAGTTTATTGAATATCTTCTATTTGAGAAAGTGATCTATTGATGAATCTAAGACAATGAATATTAGGCAGCGAAATTTTTAGGATTTCATGTGTGAAAGGGATTTTATGAGAAAACCTTAATTTGGATGACCCCACGGGTCAGGCTACTGGTGTCCTACAAGGCATCCCCACAGGTTGTATGGCCCTCATCCCACAAGGTCCCGCTAGTTGAATCGTCTTGGTCCCGTGAGGCTAAGGAAAATATGAGGGAGAACGCTTGTACTAGGTTTTTGATGACCATGGAGGTACGATCTGAGATGTGGTGCACCCAATTTGAACAAAATGTAAAGTTTTTTTATTCTATGTGTTTTGAGGCTTGCATCCTGGAAAGTTTGGCACATGCTTGAGCCATGTCTTTGTGAGTTTTGGTATATTCTTTGAGGCACATATTGGATACTTGGAATATGGTTTTATGTATGGTATATGCTTGAGGAAATATATTGGATGCATATATTGGTGATGTTATGGTACATGCTTGGTGATGTTATGGTTCATGGTTTGATACTTATTTTGGTAGATGGTTGAGGCACATATCTAGATGATGATATGGCACATTGTTAGAGACACTTGTTGGTGATATTTATGAATGTTATGGTATAGGATTTGGTACATGGTTTATGCATGGAATGGTATAGGTTTCAGTACATGGTTTATGTAGTATACCTAGGGAGGTAATGTGGGGTACCTATGGAGGTACTGAATCACAATTTGGTTATGTATATTCAATGTAAGGTGGAATAGGTGCACTATATTATTAAATAAGACTCATTATGTTAGTTAGATATAATAAATGTGAGAAGGTTATCTAGAAGGTTCCTAGGAGATAGAGAGAGATATATAAATACGTGTAAGCAATGTATTGAAGCATAGTGAAGAATATTGTGAATGTCTCAATCATTGGTTGAGGATTGTTATCCTTCCTTAAGGATTAATATATGGTGTTACCCTACCTCAAGGGTTTTATCTATATTATTGTGCTCAATATCTTGGTGAATGGTTTGGTTTATTCTTGTTGATATTGTGGGTTTATTTTGAGATTTATCATCAAATCTATTTAGGTACATAACAATGTAGTATACCTAGGGAGGTAATATGGAGTACCTAGGGATGTACCGAATGGGAATTTGGTTATGTATATTCAATTTAAAGTAGAATAGGTCCACTATATTATTAAATAAGACCCTTTATGGTAGTTAGATATAATAAATGTGAACAGGTTATCTATAAGGTTCCCAGGAGATAGATAGAGCTATATAAACAAGTGTAGGCAATATATTGAAGCATAGTGAAGAATATTGGGAATGTAACAAGATTGCTTGAGGAGTGTTATACTTCCTTAAGGATCAATATATGGTTTTACCCTAGCTCAAGGGTTTTATCTATATTCTTGTGTTCACTTTCTTGGTGAATGGATTGGTTTATTATTTTTGATATTGTGGGTTTATTTTGAGATTTATCATCAAATCTATTAAGGTACATAACAATGTAGTATACCTCGGGAGGTAATATGGGGTACCAAGGGAGGTACTGAATGGGAATGTGGTTATATATGTTCAATGTAAGGTGGAATAGGTCCAATATATTATTAAATAAGACCCATTATAGTAGTTATATATAATAAATGTGAGAAGGATCTCTAGAAGGTTCCTAGGAGATAGAGAGATCTATATAAATAAGTGTAAGCAATGTATTGAAGCAGAGTGAAGAATATTGTGAATGTATCAAGCATTGATCTAGGAGTGTTATCCTTCCTTAAGGATTAATATATGGTGTTACCCTACCTCAAGAGTTTTGGTTATTTCTTGTGTTGAATATTTGGTGAATCGTTTGGATTATTCTTGTTGAGATTCTTGGTTATTTTGATATTTATCTTCCGATCTATTCAGGTACTTAATATTTGATGTATGGTATGGTACAATTTTTGGTACATGGTTGATGCATGATACGGTATAGGCATTTGGTACATGTTTGGTACATGTTTGATGCATGATATGGTATAGGTATTTGGTACATTTTTGGTACATGGTTGAGACAAACAGGTTGATGATGGTATATCAGTTATAGTGATAGAGACAGTGGCAATTACAGGTCGATGTGACAGTGACAATGATAGGTTGGATGACATGTTGATTACATGTTGATGAGATAGTGACAATGATAGGTTGGATGATAGGTTGATTATAGTTTCATGACATAGTATCAATGATAGTATCATTGGTAGTGACAATTTGAGTCTACACTTATATTTCATAGAGGCAGGATGGGGCAAGGAAAGAGGATTGTAGCCTCCTTCTGGTTGGTGTCATAGAACAAACAGAGTTGGATCTTCCTCTAGGTTGGAGCCTGAAAATTAGGGGGTTGTATCCTCCTTTTGGTTGGAGCCATAGAACTAAGGTATTTGGATATTTGTAGGGGCCGAATAGATTTTACATCAATTTATTTCATAAACTAAGACAGTAATTTCATAACAGCATAATAATCTTCATAACAGTAACTTCCGTAACTTAAATTTTACAATGAATACTAATTTTTCTAACATAATACAACAATGCATAATTTTAAATAAATACCTAAGTCTGATGCTAATAATCCTCCATTTGTCCATCGCTTGCCTCGACAACTGCTGCAAAACAATGCCCAAAACCTAGTTCCTCCCTGACAACTAGGTAACTTCCTAGCTCCAGGATATCATATGGATATCCTGGCCCCCGTGCCCAAAACCTCCAGCAACCCCGGTGCCTGACTGATACAATCCCACCCTCAAATTTCACCTCTCTCTGCAAATTCCAGAGCTCCCAAAATCCATCCCCCAACCTCCCGTAGAATGACCTCCCGTCAGCCTCCTTCCCCTCCATATTCCTCCTTCACCGACTCCCCCGCCTCATTTACTCCCTACCTAACCCATTTATTACCTTCTTATTCTTTCCCGTTAATGCCCCTTATCCCCTTTATTTAATATCTTATCCCTTGTAGTTAATATGTTTCCCTTTTCGGGTACGTGACTTAATTTAATAATATAATTTATTATCCTCCTTTTATTTATTTACCTTATTAATTAATGAGTTAATTAATACTTAAATTAATCATTGACAATCATGAATAACTAATTAATAATAATTAATTAGTTAATGTTATTTTAAGAAATAATTATGGTTTAGCTAATCTTTTAGGACAAT
>JASDQU010207464.1:420-10642 GCA_032191745.1 Picea mariana
GTCAGGATTTACATTTATGACCATGGGTGTAGATTTGTCGATAGAGCCAACTGCTTGATGACCTCTTCTAATATGAGATTCTTCTATATACTTCTATCAATGATGATATGCAACGAAGTACCCTTCACCCACATTTGTGAATGAAAGAGGTGCTCACCTTCCTCTGGTTCATCAGGTTCATCGGGTTGGACCATGGTGGTAGAAACGTTGGCACTGGGTTCTGCATCAGTGATCTGTCTCCCTTTTTCTATTTCTAACTCAAAGTCTTATCCCACATCTTATTTAGAGGCTTTCACCTCGACCACCAATGACTTCTTTGAGAGACATTCAACAATGTTATGCGAGGGGTTCTTATGTAACTCGCACCACTTCCTAGTGTATTTATTTTTATTCCCATTGTCCTTCTTTCTTTGTGGCTTAGACTAGTTGTCCTGAGGCTTTCCATCCTTTCTATGCAATTTGTTCTACGGTTTGGGGCTGCCTTTTCCCTGCTTCTATAGTGAGGGGTTCGCAGACCCAAACATAAGCGTCTTTTGTTTAATATTTTTCTCGATTTTGACAACATATTGATAGGTTGTGTCCAAAGATGAGATGTAAAGAAACTACATGTATGTCTGTATGTATCTATTTTTACCACCATAGTACTTGAGCACCATATGTTGCTTAGATTATTTGATACCCATCTTAGTGTGCAAGGTATGGAAGACATTGGTGAACTTTGGTAATGTTTGGTCTCTTTCATTCCACGGTGTGGTCCGTCTTGTATATAAGTCATCATAAATTCCAACAAGGTAGTATTTTTCCTTAATAGAATACCTGAAAGAACCCCAAGTGGGTGCGACTACAAAAAATGTAGATTCCTTTGTTTCATTTTGCTCAGAGAAAGTCTCCCAATCTTTGACATGGGGGATGAACTTAAGAATGGAAAATGTAATCTTTTCTCTATCAAAAAGTTATGAACATAAAAATACCATTCTAGAAGGTTTAACCATTTGTCTACAACATCCGCATCTATTTTACCTTCAAATATTGGAAAATCAAATTTGATCTATACCTTGAAGGGGGTAGCACCTTCGCTCGAATAATATGTGTTTCCTGTTGGTATTCATCGAAGGATTTCTACAAAATTATCCATCATTGCGTTCCTCTGTTGTGTGATGGATTCTTGGAGAAACAGTTTAAAGGTATATCATGCCTCATCATCTCTCTTTTATTCCCCTGTGGGTGGTTGTTAGGGTCGGTGAGGCCGATCTTGCAAGGTCTCAACTAGTTCGAGTCCCAACTACTTATACCCTAACCTCATTGGGGACATGCACAAAGAAACAAATGAAGAGAAGAATGCTCTGATACCACTGATACATATTTATGAGCGGAACAAAATGAAACATAGATCTATAAAATTAACATACATATAAAGAGAACAATAGCAAAGAGACAATGAAACTTAACTTCTACTCAATAAATAAATATGTTGAAACTGTAAAATGTCGAATGAAACAATATTTCTTGAATGATGGTAGCTAATCTATGAGAATAAATGTGGCATCTAAGTGCATTCTCCTAAGCACATTAAAATGAGCCTTCCAGGCCTTTTTAACATCAAGAAGTAATCAAAAGGCACTATACATCCGAAAACATAACCCTAGGAGATGAAGTGCCAAAATTCATGTGGGCCCTAATCGGGTAAGTTGGTACATCAACTTCCCGGGGTCGTAACTTTGCATAAGATCTCCATTTTAGGCACACGAGAGCCTTTTGGAAAGGTCTATTTGAGGAATACACATATTTTCATCACACTCTAACGTTGTCAATAGTGTGAATGTGGGGAACCCAAAAAACGTTATTTAGGGCCTCAAAATGGCCCCGAAAGTTTAGGACCCGAAAATCTAGAAAAAAAATGCTAAGATGAAAAATGTATGTGGGTCAGTTAGAAGAGGTGGGTGGCCACCAATATCCACCTGGATCAAATTTATTATATTAGTTTCATATTGATGATGGGGGATATATCGTGGCCCTTCTTCGATGAGTATATTTTTTCTGAGCATGGGTATTCCTACCTGAGGGATGATAGAGGTACAAAGATACAATAATACTTAACTTATATTAAGAGATACCTAGAACAATAATAGAGATACAATGAAGATTAACTTATATTCAAAAAATAAATATGATGAATTTGCTAAATTCATAATGAAACAATCCTTCTCAAATAGTGGTAGCTAATATCTTATAAGAGATGTTGTAGCTACTTATACCCTAACCTCGTTTGCAGCTTCCGTTCAACTCTCTTATTCCATCACCCTCACATATATATTTTTGTAAATTTGTTTTCCATCAATGTTTACTTTGGCCTCACACTTTAGGGGGCATCTGTTACACACAAAATTGCCACACTACTAAGTGTCACACTTATGTATTGCATTCAACGTAGTGTCACAATTATGTATCACTTATGTATCACATTCTATTAAGTGTTGTAAGTGTCATATGCACCTTATCAAGTGTCATATTCATCTTACTAAGTTTCACATGCACTTTATCAAGTGTTGTATGAACCTTACCAAGTGTTGCATGCACTTTATTAAGTGTCACAAATTCATGACCATGTGGGAGTACTTGTCATATTCTTTAGACATGTTGGAAGAGAAATATATCATTTGATGGCCAAAATACCATATTTTTGCTTAAGTTTTTGTCCCTATTTGAGGATCATCACCCCCTTTACCATACATAAGGAGTCATGAAATCTAGACTATAGCCCCCCTAGAGTGTCTTAGGGAGCGATAGTCAACATGTACTCAGTGTTAAGGGAGCAATGAAGAGGTTGCAACCATTACACCCTTTTCTAAGGGGATTATTTAGGGAGATATTAGTTTTTTTGGGTCAAGGATTTGAGCCATATCTCTTTTCTCCATCCTAGGCACTAAATCCCAACCTTAGGAGCTAAATCCTTAACCATTTCCGAAGATATATCAAAGTTTTAATACCCCAAACCACTATTTATATAGGGCAATGCTTGAGTGAAAAGGGGTAAAGAATTGAATAACATCATACATATGATTGTGTGAGACACAAGGTGCTGGAACGAAGAGCTTGGAGGAGATACTACAACATCAAATTTGATTGTAAGTGCTTCCTTATTGCTTTCCATTAATAGATAACTTGGACTATTCCTTTCATGTTTATGCATTCAAGTGTTTACATGTCTATTATTGTGAAAATCATTGTAGATAGATCTATTTTTACATAACATTATAGTGTGGAAGAAAGCGATCTCGTCTTGTTCTTTTGCAGGTATTTTCTTGTTCCTGGGAGCTTGGATATCAAGGGAAAATGGTTGGAGCAACAAGGACAACCATAATAAAAAGACATGAAATCCATTACTATCTTCTATCCTACTTGTCGAAATAAATATAAAAGGAAAGTAGTTACCATTTGTTTCCCTTATCTCTTGGATCAAAGAAAGGTTCTTCATCCAAGGAGCGTCTCACAAGTACCCAGGGGGAATTCACCACAACAAGTTCAAAAGGAGGATGGATTTGAGGTTAGGATGGAGGATTTATGTGAGGAACTTATCTGTGAGGGAAGGGTATGCTGAGGTAATCTCTAAATTCTGTGAACTATCTAAGGATTCTCTCTTCAAGTTTTTTGAAGTTGGCCATGATTTTGTCACATGTCCTTGTTCACACCTTGTTTTGTTGGTTTTGAGTTGGATTTTTTAGACTAGTACTAGGTTCCCTTCCTTTTCAATAACTATACCCCCTACGGCTAGGACCATTCTCTTTGTAAGGAATAATTCATATGAAAGGAAAATATTGAGTTCCCCAGTTGTCCTTGAAAACAAGAACACAAGGAATTCCCTTGAGGAAGCCTAGCGGTAAGATAAAACTTGACCCCTCCCCTCATCAAATAATTCAAAAGTTCATTCGTCAAACAAGAGTATGATTAGTAAAGAGTCTGGTCCAAATTCCCCACCCCTTGTTTTATAAGTAGATGAGCAGAAGACTGACTAGTTGTAGGTGATATCTCTAGTTTAAAGAAAGGTAGGTTCTGAGCCCCGGTAAGATGAGGAAACTAGGAAGGCTCCCCTACAACAGGTATTTACAATGAGTAATTGAAGGGTTAGGAGTGAAAAGTTAGTGGTTTAAAGGGAATTCATGAATGTAGTTAGTTATATCATGGCTTATTAGTGAAAAGTTAGTGATTTAAAGTGAATTCGTGAATATAGGTAATGGGTGTATTAGGTATAAATATGTGATAATGTTTTTTGATAAATTTTTTATCACATAAAGTTTTATGCTATCTATTTTTCGACCAAAAAATTAATTATAACTCAAGATATGTTGGGCCAAACATTTAGAAAAACCTTGGATTCCCTAAATTGTATGCAATACAAATTTTCATTTTAAAACATGTTTATATATAAATATAAGGCATAAACCTCACTTTCTTTTCCACTTTTAGGGATGAAGGTTTCTTACACCAAACGGAAACATAATTATTCTTCATAACCATATTTTTCACCATATTTTTCACCTTATTGTTGACTATTTTCTAACCATTTCCAAACCATGCTATCTTGATCAAAGTGCTACTTGCATTTTCACTATATAATTAAAATAAAGCTATATCATTTTTGTATTAGAATTTTTATTATTATTTTCTAATAGTTTATGTTGAATATCATTATTCTTCATAACCATTCTTTTCACCTAAGTGTTGATTATTTCCTAACCATCTCCTAACAATGTTATTGTGATAAAAGTGTCATATATTTCTTTCCTAACCATCTCCCAGCCATGCTATCGTGATGAAAGTGTCATATACTTATTAAATATTAATAAATAAATAAATTATTTATTTTTATCAAATTAAAATTCAAAAGCATTAAAATATAAATATAAATATATTTTAATGTGTAATAAATTTCTTTCATAAATATAATTAAACAAAAATATTTTAAAACATCCAACATATAAATATATTTATTTTTATCAAATTAAAATTCAAAAGCATTAAAATATAAATATAAATATATTTTAATGTGTAATAAATTTCTTTCATAAATATAATTAAACAAAAATATTTTAAAACATCCAACATATCGTATAATGTTTGACATGAAATTTAACCATACTTATATGTCTTGCTACAAGATACAACATATGGATCACAATCTTTTTAATGTACGATCAAATCATCATAGGTTTGCAAAAGATAAATAAATTGACATGCAATGCATCTTGTACATCTTGTTTAAAATTTAATTTACGATCAAATAATCATAGGTTTGCAAAAGATAAATAAGTCGACATACAATGCAATGCTTCTCTTGTTTAAAATTTAATGAAAATTGATGATATATTTTTATCCCAAGTACCTTGCCAAGCTTTCCAAATTGAAAAACTCATAAATAATTAATACTACTTGATATTTGTTTCCATTTTCCCATTCTTTTCTTATCTTAATGAAAATAGTTTACAGGTTACGTCCCTTATTACCAGCAACCTCCATCTATCTACAATGAACCAATTATCATTTCATTGTAAGTTTATGGATGGGTTCTCAGTCTATTAATAGTTGATTATACTAATATGATATGATTAACATTCAATTTCTCTCTTTAGTTAATCGACGAGAATACATGACCTTCAATGTCTTAGTTATTAAGGAAGTTCGGTGACCAATACTCCACATGGATAAGCTTAGGTAACAATGGCTCCCAATACTCCAAATGGGTAAGCTTTGGTAACAATATTCCATTGTAGTGGCTGAGATGGATTGTTTGTAGTGGTTGAGATGGATTGCTTAAAGATTATATTGGTGAGGTTAGATGGCCAAGATTGATATGTTATTCCAGGAAGTGATTATTGTCGATTGTAGTGGTTGAGATGGATTGATAATGGATTATATCGATGATTATATTGGTGAGGTTAGATGGTTGTATATTGTAACAATTGGTTAATAAATGCAACCAAGACTTATATGCATTTTTCAGAAGTCAGTCTTATTGATAGTGATCATGATCTTGTGATTGATTTTATTTGAGAGTTTGATAGTAACACTATTAGTTTAATGCCAACATCAAGAAACAAAGGTAACTAATCATATTAACCACATTAACTTAATAGGATGACACAAGAATTCAAAAAAAAATTCTCCCTTTTTATTTGATTGTATTTATAAGTGCTTTTTATATCTTAATATGAGAAATATGTATAATTCCTTTTGTGTTGAACATGTAATTGACACATTTGATTGTATTTATAAGTGCTTTTTATATCTTAATATGAGAAATATGTATAATTCCTTTTGTGTTGAACATGTAATTGACACATGACACTTTAAAAAAATATTGAGTAAATACAAAATACACCATGTAAGTCATAACCTATCTGTATCTCAATATATATTGTAAAATTGATTAAAATAAAAGAAATTTATGAAATATTAATACATTTATTTTTCTCTTATGTCTAAGAAAAAAAGTATATGGAATTAAAAAATTATAAACACCAATATATATGAATTTAATATTATAATATTTCTATTTTTTCTTTTTTATATTTACCAACTATCAATATTTCTATCTCCCTCTACATGAAATAAACTCACTATTTCTATATACCTATGTATCAAAACACTTGCATAATCTATATTTGTTTACAATTTCACTCAATGATAATGGTGCGAAGACATTGTAGTGGGTTTGGTTATAACAAGTCGGTGAAGTATTAGTGACAACTCGAAGAGATGGGAACAACATTTGGAGAGAAAAAAATCATGAAAACTAGTTTACATAGTGAGATATTAATAATTCCTATTCTAAACAAATTTCGTGAGTAATCATGACAACATACTCAACAATTTCTACAATTTTGTAATCATTTTAAATTGGGTTGGGCTTTAGTTTGCGGAAGAAACACTTATGGAGATGAAACTATTTGAAAAAGAAAGTCTTTTAAAATTAGTTTTAAACTTTTTTTTAGAGTGTTAGAATGACATATCATATGTATATTTGATTTATTTAGTAATATATATTTATTGTAACTTTGGATTAATTATATTTTTAAAGGATCAAATCCTCTGAAATGTTGACCTTTCGTAAATATTTTGAATTTATAAAAAAATTATATTTAAATAGATTTAATTCTTTTCAATATATAATAAATCTAAAATTAAAATAAATTTATACCTATTATACATCTTTATATAAATAATAATAATTACACTAATTTATACTAATTTGATATTTGATTTGATAATGATTATAAAATTAAATAATAATAATAATAATTATTATTATTATTATTATAAATTTTAAATGAAAAAAAGATAAATTACAATTTTATCACTTTTCTGGCAAATTTCCTTTTTAAGTTAAAACAAGTTATTACATTAACAAGTTAATTACAATGGCAACCTCCAACACAATTAGCCTTGGGAATCTAAAGGGTGAAGGTTTCATGGCTACTCACAAAATGATGGCCAAGTCCAACACAATGAGCATTGGGAATTTAAATGGTGAAGGTTTCATGGAGACTCATAAAATGAAAAAGTAAATTGAAAAATAATAGGTCGTTGAAATTTGAATAGCCATTTGGGAAATGAAAGGATGAGTGAATACACCATCTCGAAATGTTTAAAAACTAATTAATAGATTTTCAATTCATTTAAATTTAGTATGAGTGTTTTAATGGAGTCGTATCTGTTTTTAATTCGACATTTCAAACTAGATAAATAGGATTTACAACTAAAATGAAATATGAAGAAAATTCAATTAATAAAAATATATTTATACGAAAAAGATATAGTTTCAATTCAAACGTTTGTTAAAGTCAACGCACTAATACGATATTAATTAAAATTATCAATTTTTATAAGGAAACCTTTCGATTTATTATGAAATAACCTAATGGCATTTGTTTAGCATTGAACTCGTTATTGTTAAATTCATTGTTATGTTTAATAAACATTATTTTATATATTGATTATTGTTAAATTCATTGTTATATTTTCTAAACAATATTTATTGTTAAAATTGTACTTATATCTTATAAACATTTATTTCTTGATAAACCGTATTGTCTTAAATATCAAAATAACACCACATTATAATTTATTTAATAAAGATTAAAATTAATGCTCCTAAATATTTTAGGATGAGTGAGAATATAATTTAAAATGGATAAAAAAAATTATAAAAAAATATTAAATATATAATTATTAATGTATCTGTTTTTAAAAGTGGGGATAAAAGTAATCCTTCTAATTATAAGACCATTTTGATTAGCTTCATTTTAGTTAACTTCTATGGAAGTATTTTGGAAAAAAATATGGACACATGGTTAGAAACCCATGAAAAAGGACTTAGAGGCTAGGCTAGGTTTAGAGGCTACCATTCCACTATGGACCAGCTTGTTAGATTTAGGATCATTGCAGAGGAGTGTCATAATGAAAAAATCGATCTCCTATGATGTTGCATTGATTTTAGAAAATATTTTAACATTGTGCCCATGACTAATCTTTATAATAGTTTAGAAGATCTTAAAGTCCCTTTCGAGTTAAGAGTTGTTGCAATAAGGCTATATGAGAAAGTTATTCCCAAGTTTAGAAACATTGTGGGATGGTCGGAAAAAATTAACTATAATATAGGAGTCAAGCAAGGTTGTCCCCTATCCCGTACCCTTTTTAGAATCTATATTGATAAGTTAGAAGATTGTTTGGAGGACACAGGATGTGTTGGCCCAAATCTCACTAGTATAGTCATCATCCTCCTTTATGTTGATGATAGTTTTGTTATGGCAAAGAGTCCCTATGACTTAGGTAAGTAAGTAATAACCCTCAATGACATCTACTCTAGCTTGGTAATGATTGTGAACACTGAAAAAAAGATGGTTATGATAATTAAATCCAAAAAGATCACCTACGATACTTTTTTTATGACAACAATAGCTTGAAGGAAGTTCTTTCATACAATTATATTGGAGTCGATATCCACAACAAGCTCAATTGGAACTATAGCATTGAAAAGGGGATAAATGGTGGGTGGAAAGCTTGTTATGGGCTCGAAAACAATTGTAAATATGCATACCTTTATCTTAGGGATAAAAAAACTCCTCTTTCTCACTTTCGACTGTAATATGCCACTCTTACGCATATCCGATGTAACTTATTCTTGTGGACATTTGTGTGCAAGTGATCCGGTTCACTATTTGATTGACTGATTCGATTACGGAGCATTATGATGTTTGTGGACTCGATGATATGTTATTTTATGCTATATATATATATATATATATCGACAAGTGCTATTGACTAGTTTTCTTGAGTGTGTAGGATTCAAGACGTTTCAGGATGTTGATGGAATTAATGGATCTCCTTGGACTCTGGATTGAGTCAGGGAGAAGATGGTTATGGTTTTATGATTTGAGATTACGTATGTGGCATATTACTCTAGATATTATGATGTTGATTGTTATCCCTGACATGTTTCATTGATGGATGCAGGCTGGCGAAAACTTGCTAACCAAACTAACATTAGGAGTAAAGGGGGCATGTTGGACAATGAGAGATATTGAGCGAGAGGTGTGGCAACAGTCCTGCCACAACCTATTATCACTCCTTCTCTGAATCGAACTGTAGGTTAATGATTACCTAGTTCGAGAGATTTACGATGTCGAGAGGTCAGACTGTGACAATCACTCACGATGATTCTAAGGGGTACACAATAAGGTAAGGTCCTTATTCCTTAGAGGCCCTTAGTCTCCCACAAGGTCACCTGACAGAGTATTGATTCCAGGGGTTTGACGTCTACCAAAATTAGTAAAAAGGTGAGTGACGCCCTTGGACCACATAGTGCGTCTTGAAGGGCACGTCACCATTTTAACTCTGGAAACTTAATAACCCTAGTACCTACAAAACTATGTCTCCTTAGGACCTGGTTGGCCTTAAAACGAATGATGGTATGAATAAAGTTTAATAATTAATTTTTCCCTTAAAAATCGTCGACCAACCTAGTGAATTTAAAACCTAGGTCTCAGTAGAACATGTGAACAAAAAACTAAATGGACCTGTAACAATAAGGGGGTAAAGAAAATTCAAACATTAATAATTAAAGTAAAATTTTAATGAAGGATTAAATTATCAAAAGGGTAAATTTTTGTTTATGTCTAAACTTGTTAAATCTAAACTAAGAAGAAAATGAGAAACTTAAGGAAAG
>JASDQU010207464.1:16900-28354 GCA_032191745.1 Picea mariana
TGAAAATGAGATCTAATATGGGAATAGGCTCGAAAATCTAAGAGAAAATGTTTTTCATCTTCAACCTTCTTAGTGTCACAAAGGTTACACACTCTTTCATCCCATGGCATTTTAGGAATTGACCAATGCCCAGTTTCACTATGGAGCTTGTGAGAATTTGTTCTTATCTTGGCAATGCTTATTTTTTTCTTTATACTTGGCAAAAAGATAGATAATTTTGAACTTCTAGATTAGGGTTGATTACATCTTTTTAATACCTTAATTTTCTTTTTTTCTCTAACTCTTTATCACACAACATTTTTCCTTAAATTTTGATTTGACATTTTTTTTAATAGTATCTTTTTTCTGCAAAATGGTTTCTTCCATGATTCCCTAATAGTTTATCCAAGACTAGGCATTGTTATTACCTTAAATAAGAATTACACAACAAAATAAGAATTACATAACAGAATAAAAATTACATAACAAAATAAAAATACCTTTGCTTGATGCTAATTCCCGCTGATCTAGTTGTCCTTTCCTTGTTGCTTTGCCCAGCGTGATGCATTGACCAAACCCTGCCCAAAAACTGACTAACCACCCAGCCAGCTAGGAGCAGTCTGTTCGGCTCCCTAGCCCCATGATACCGTAAGGAATCCTGGCGCCCGTGACCAAAACCCCCAGTAACATGGTGCCCCCTGCAATGGTTCACCAAAACTCCAGAACCCAACCCCTCAAAACTAGAAGATGTCCAACAAAAATACAAACCTCAGAAATACGGACCTCCTGCCAATAATGCTCCTTCCCCTAATTTTATCAATGCCCCTCCGATAGGATTCTTCCCCGTCATATCTCCCCCTTCACTGACTCTCCTCTCCTCCATTAATTACCTTATCCCCTCCTTTATTATCTTATCCTTTCTTTTATTATCTCATCGTTAACCTGTCATACGTAAAGTTTCATAAGGATTTAAATTAAAGTTATTAAGCCCCTTAATTTATTACCCAAATCATTGAATGTGTTATGTAATCAATTAATTAATTATTCAATCAATCAAAAGTTATAAACAATTAATTAATAAATAAATAATTAATTAATATTAATAATACTAATCATTGTTTAACTAAAACCATATTATGACAATTAATTATCTAATTAATTTTACTTAATAATACCTATGGATCTATTTAACCAGGGTTGTTACATACACCCACCCTTAAAGAAACTTCGTCCCGAAGTTAAGGTATCTCATTATACAAAGGAAAAGAAACATGGTTCACACATTCATGACAATTAACCGACACTATTAGTAAGTAAGCCAAGAAAACTCATACATACTAGTGTACATGTACAAGAAATGCATGTGTAGATAGTACATACAAGTCTCGTGCATGTACTAATAATCAATAACTATCACCCTTATAGTATTTTATGTATGCATCCAATCCAATCAACAATTCTATTCTTTTATAAAAGACAATAAATGAATCAAATGTTTGTGAAATTCTTTAATTACAATTATCTAGTTCAACAATTTTATTTAGACAACGGTGGTTTAGTTACGTAATTATGAATATTCATATATACACATTTTTATTTTTTTTTAGAAGGGAAAAACAATAAATTCCACCATAATACAAATCTCCATACTTTCTCAACTATTTCTACTCAGCCTTCCTCCCTAAATTACTTCCATCTCCATTCCTATCCTTCATTTGTTGGACTATCTTGAAGCGTGAACTATATTGACCTAACTCCAAATAGAACCCGTAAGAAAAAGTGTCACTATATCGACCAAGCTTCCCTAGCAGGTAACTGATAGTCATCATCACATGTCTAGGGGAGCGTGAGTAACACCGTCCTCCCATAACTTCAGGTTTCAGAGGATACACGGTGGAAAATGCATCCACCCCTCCTAATCATAACTAGGGTCCACACCCTACAATGGAACATACAGTGGCACCGTGTTGTTGGTGTATGGCGGTGACGCTTGGGCGTTTAGTGCAAAGATAAAATGCCTCTTGCAGGCTCCTCTCTTGGTCATGGTTTGTTTGACTCGACACTTGTGTTGGCTTGTATGTTGAGTTTGGTTTTTGCAGTGCGTGCCTTTTGAGCCCCCTTGTGAGATCCTCCTCCCTGTGTATTTATTCCTCCCGCTTGGGCGCTCGGTCTTGGATAACTTGTGTTGTATTGCAGGTTCTTAGCTCGATGCTTTAACTGGAGACTGGATATTGGGCCCAATAATTTTATTTATGTTATTTTTTTTTGTTTACAACAACATTTAATGGTTGTGTATGTGGTTGCAGGTTCCAGGTTGTGTTGTGCAGGTGGATGCATAATGAATGAGCTTTGGCTCCCACCTTGGTGTGGGTGTTGCCAATACTTGGATTTATTTTTTTTGCTTGATATTCGTTGGTCGGGCTTTCACCTGTGTTTTTTTTTTTATTAATAAATTTTTTGTATTCTGCGTGTGCAGCATGCACTCCTCGGCTATGGCTAGGCGCTGGTAGTGTCTGTTATGGTATCGCGATCTTGGGAGTTGGTTGGCACTGGTGTGGTCGTGGCATGGCGCTGGTCGTGGATTTGTGCTTGCGCTGGGATGTGTGCGACCTGGGCTTTGTGTTGTGTAATGCATGGGACTTAGTCCCCTCCTCCTCGTGGTTTGATTTGTCGCTTGTGCACTGCTTTGATTGTTGTGTATGGTGCGCCTTATGCTGGTGTAATGGTGCGCCTTATGCAAAATTTTTTTTTTTACATTAAATTTTTTTTACTGGCTGTGTGTGAGCTATATCACGCAAGATCCTATTTAACTTGGCTTGCCATATATTATTTACTGCATCTCTTGGTGACTATGTTTGTGGCTCTGAGCACACAACAACTGTGTTGTTGGCTTTGCGTTGGCTTGTGTTGGTGATTTAGTGTGGAGTGTGGTCTTGACACTTGCACTGGTTTTGTATGTTGACTTGTGGATCAACTTGTATTGTTTTTTTTTAGCGTACCTGATTCTATATTCCCATAGGGAGTTCGATGGTGACCAACAACCATAACCCTCCGTCCACCTTAGGGTTCATGTGGATCTACACAGGTTTTTTTCCATCCATGGGAAAAACCATTCATTCATTTTTACCAGAACGGGCATAGGTCCAAACACCAGCCAAGCAGCATGATCACTTCGTTACTACCCCTAACTACGTGAAGGTGAGGGTTAACCTCACAGGTCAGGGTTAACACAATGGGCAGTAGGGTAACAGGTCAAACCAGAGTGAAGCCAATTAGCCTTACCTTTCAGTGTTCACCTTAAGGTCAATGGCCGAGTTCATGTTTTTGATCTCATTTCACAATACCATACCATATTAGGTGGGGTGGTTTTATTGTAGCTTCCTTTGTTCAGACCTACTTCCGTTGGGTGGGCAAGCTTGGAATGGGTGTATCGCTAGTTCTATTTCATTGAATCGATGCTCTGGTTTACTATATATAGCACAATAAATTATAATGGATTATAATTAAAAGAAGGCTAGATCAATATAAGGCTAGATTATAATTCAATGAATCTACCTATTCTTTATGGAAGTAGATTTTCCATGGCATTGGAATAATTTCAACGTGATATTGTGTTTTGCAGTGCATAGATTTTTGTGGGGATATTCATTTCTAGAGGGCTTTCTCACTGCATGAAAGTTTGTTTTGAACCCTGGGCTTTGCCAGCCCAAAATTAAAAAATCAATCTTTGAAATAAGCATGGATATTGGTTTGAGCCATGAGCATTTGCCAGCCCCAAATGAAAAGAAAAAAAAAAATTCTTCAAATGCTTGTGATAAATGAATTGTTAGATAGAGGGTGCATCATAATAAGAACTCGGACAATAAAATTATGCAATTATATCTATGTTTTGGCCTAGTAAATGATTCCTTTACATTTTCAATACGTATGTCATTTATATTTATATTTGTTTAAAAAAAAAAAAATTGTGCTTGGCTTGCAGGTTAGGTGGGGGTGGATCTAGAACTTGGATTTGCATCTAATTAAAGGGTTTCAGTTTTTTTTTTTTAATGTGGGTGGTTACAGTTCCATTCCTAAGTTGGGTAGGTGGGTAGGCAGGCCCTTAAGGCTCCATTGCTTCAAGCTGAAGCTCTGATACCAAGTGTAGGGACCAAATTTAATTAAGTCTAATAAAATCCATAAATTGAAATAGATAAGATTACTTCTACGCAGAAAGGCTAAGTAATTTCTTTTCATTCATCATATAAGCAGGTTAAATTAATTAATGAACATCTATCTAGTGAATTACATAACAACATAAAAATACCTCTTCTTGATGCTAATTCCCGTTGATCTGGTTGTCCTTTCTCTGCTGCTTTGCCTAGGCTAATGCACTAACCAAACCCTACCCAAAAACTAACTAACCACCCTGCCAGCTAGGAGCAGCTTGTCCAGCTTCCTAGCTCCAGGATACCGTAAGGAATCCTGACCCCCATGCTCAAAACCTACAACAACCCAGTGCCCCCTGCAATGGTTCATCAAAACTCCAGAACCCAACCCCTCAAAACTAGAAGATGTCCAACAAAAATGCAGACCTCAGAAATACAGACCTCCTGTAATGCTCCTTCCCCTAATTTTCTTAATTCCCCTCCCGTAGGACTCTTCCCCATCATATCTCCCCCTTCACCGACTCTCCTCTCCTCCATTAATTACCTTATCCCCTCCTTTATTACCTTATCATTTCCTTTATTATCTTATCCTTAACCTTTCATACGTAAAGTTTCATAAGGATTTAAATTAAAGTTATTAAGCCCCTTAATTTATTACCCAAATCATTGAATGTGTTATGCAATCAATTAATTAATTAATTAATCAACCAAAAGTTATAAAAAATTAATAAATAATTAATTAATATTATTAATTCTAATCATTGTTTAACTAAAACCATATTAGGACAATTAGCTATCTAATTAATTTTACTTAATAATCGCTATGGATCCATTTAACGAGGGTTGTTACATTTCTTCCATCGCTTGAGTTGATGGTGGTTATGACTTGATTTTGAAGCAATTTTAGGTAGCCTCTTGTCTTCCATGTTGTTTAACTTGTTCTTATATATTAGATATCTAGTCATAGCCATGCTCTCAATGGGGGAGAGGCTTGTTTCTACGAGGAGGATGGGATAGGGCATATTTAATTTAATTTTTAGATTATAGGTTATAAAATTATTTTGTATTTCCTCTATCTTTCTCCAAGATTCACGAGAGATACTATAGCCCCAGACTTCACATCCATAAAGAATAACAGGTGTAACAAGAGTCTCAAGCAAGAGTCTCTTGTTATCCATACTAAATTTAGTGTAAAATACTAAATATATTAAAGAATGTAATAAAGTTTTTTTTTTTGAGTAAACCTACAAGGAGTAATACAAAAAAAAAAAATATGCCATAAATTATTAAACAGAAATATAATTAAAGTAAAATAAAAGTATAAAAATTATGATAAATGATTTTAGGGGATAAATTTTACAAATGGGTTATTTTTTCATTTTTTTCCCTAAAAAAAGATTCATCATTTTTTTTTTCTAAAAGCAATTTGTACAAATTCCATAGAATACAATTATTTTACTTTTAAAATTCCCAAAAATTTATAGAAACTATACAAAATCCTTAGAAATTTAAATATTTTTACCAAACCATCGCCAACTATTTTACATTTTGCATATTTAGGAATAGTAATATTAGTAGAGGCTTCTACATTTTAATATAAAGTTCCATCCTTAAAATTATCTCTAAAAATTACCTAGAATCGATATTGGGAAAGAGATTTTGGATCCAATTATGACTAATTTTAGAGTCATCATATCTATTAAGGTTGCGAGGTTTTCAAAGGTCGTATGTTCAAATCCAATCATGTCCCTTGAAGTTAGAAACTCCTATCATGATAGGAAATTGAGATGGTATTCATATAGGGAAAAGAGGGCCATCCCAGGAGGTTTTCCTTGAAAAAGTATAATACCCAAAGGTTACCAACAACATTAAATATTATTAAAACTCCCTTTTGAAGAATTTATCATTCTTCCTATAAATTTTTTAGTGGAAGGTAAAATATCCACTAGTCGTCGCTGAGTTTGGTGACCCACAAAGACTCCTCCAAGTTCCAACACATCACCTCTTTCCAACATGTCTTCAAAGACTCATTTCAAATCAATTCAATTGATAGAGTGGTTTTTCTCCTTCCACACACATAGATATCCCCAAGGGTTATATCAATAAGTTAAATCATCTACCCAATGAAATATTCTTAAAGGGGTGTTATAGGTGACATGTTCAAATCAGGTCAATTCCCTTAGGGTTACTAGCCACTAGTGTTTGAAGAAAAGGGAAATATACCATAAATTTTTCCATATATATATATATAAGAAAAATATCACAAGAAAAACTATAACATACTTCCCCACATTATGGGTGACAATCACAATAAATGTGTCCTTCATGGAATAATTGTTAATATTCATGGAACAAGCTATCACCAAACTACTCTTCAACGAGCCATCCAAAAATAGAATTCCCCACTATAACTCTTATCTCATCCAACAAAGCATCCAAAAATAAGATACTTCCCCACTATAGCTCTTATCTCATCCAACAAAGAGTCCAAAATAGAATTCCTTATCTCATGCTCCTTACTTAACCACTTTATCACTAGTGAAGGGTCCCCAATGATTTGTAGTATGGTAACTCCTATTTCTGAAACTAAACTGAAAACCAACTTAAAGTCCATCAATTTTTCATAGTTGTTTGAGCTCTATCCCAAGGTTTATTTAAATTTAAGGTTTTTATGGGCACACACGTACTCTTTTGATATTCATTACTAAAATTTTATTTATTACATTACATATTTTATTTTATTTTTTATTTTTATATATAAACACAATTGTTACATATGTCACTCATATAAGGTCATTAAATATTTTTTCATACTCTGTTCTCTTCATATCACTATAATTAAATTCCTTTACAAATGATATATGAGGGTGGGGATGGAGTAAATATAGAGTAAAACATATTCACCCCCACCCCTATATACCCCCATATGTTTTGCTATATATTTTCCCCCAGCCTCATTGTCATATATTATATATGATATATAGAGTAAAACATATACCCTCCACCCACACCTTACACTATGAGGGTGGTGGTGGTGGGGGGAAATATATAGTAAAACATTATAATAATGGGTGGGGGTGTGGGGAAATATTAGAGTAAGAAAAAATATTCTTTACTCTATATTTATTGTGGGGGTGGGGCGGATATATAGAGTAAAAGATATAATGTTTTACTCCATATTATATATTTTACTCTATATTCCCCACCACACCCACCCTTTTATCTTTTACTCTATATTTCCCCCCACCCCCACCAGCATGAGGGTGGGCATGGGGGGAAATATAGAGTAAGACATAATATGTTTTTCCATAAATTTTCTTCCACCCACACCAATGAGGGTGGGGAGGAATATAGAGTAATACATAATTTGTTTTTTTCTATATTTCTCCCCACCCTCATGCAGGAGGGGGTTGAGGGAAATATAGAACAAAACAATATGTGGGTGGGTGTGGGGAAAATATAGAGTAAAAAATAATATATTTTAACCCACATATTATGGGGGTGGGGGAAATATATATTTCTTCCTACCCCCACAATATGTGGGTGAGTGTGAGGAGAAAATATAGAGTAAAACATATTATGTTTTACTTTATATTCTTTCCCACACCCAGACACATATTGTTTTACTCTATATTTCCCTCCACCCCCACTCGCATGAGGATGGGAGTAAATATAGAGTAAGATAGAATATGTTTTACTCCATATTTGTTTCCATGAGAACCGTCATATGGTTGGGGAAAATATAGAGTAAAATAAAAACATAATATATTTATCTCGATTTTCCACCTTACCCCCACCTTCATATATCATGTATGAGGATGACAATGTATTTAAATATAGATTAAAACATAATATATGAGGGTGAGAAGGGTAGGAGTGGGAGAGAACATAGAGTAAAACATATTATATGAGAGTGAGAGTGGGGATAAAGAAAAACATATTATGATTTACTCTATATTTCCACACAAGTTTTAATATTGATTTGATTGTTGTAATAATGACAAAGTTATGGGTTAATAATGTTGAGGAAATGTGTTTTAATATTATTTTGAATATATTTTAATATTCTAATAAATTTTCCATGTTCATATTCAAGTTTATATATCTTTATCTTAATATTTGTATAGATTAATACCAATTTTAAGTAATTAATAATATTAATCAATTTATTAATGGGTGAGTGCTTTTGTTAAAATAAATTTAATGTCATATAAGCATATCACTAAAACATATGTCAGAGTGAGGGTGGGGAGGAATATAGATTAAAACAAATCATATATGAGGGTGAGGGTAGGGGGAAGTATAGATTAAAAAATAGGGTGAGGGTAGGGGGAATATAGAGTAAAAAATATTATGTTTTACTCTATATTCCCCCCAACCACACCCTCATATATCACATATAAGGTTTGGGGTGGGGGTATGAGTGGGCGAACTATAGAGTAAAGTATATTATGCTTTACTCTATATTTCCACACACCCCCATTCTCATATATATAAAACATACCGTGGGGAGTATATAGTAAAACATATTGTGCTTTACTCAATATTTCCACCTACCCCAACTCTCATATATGATATATGAGGTTGGAGTATGGGTAGGGGGGAATATAGCTTAAAACATGGGGTGGAAGGACATATAGAGTAAAACATATTATGTTTTATTTTATACTTCCCACCACCCTCACCCTCATATAGGATATATGAGGCTAGGGGTGGGGGTATGATTGGGGGAAAATATAGAGGAAAAAATATTATGTTTTACTCTGTATTTTCACTCACCCTCATATATGATGTTGGGGGTGGGGGTATGGGTGGAGGGAGTATAGAGTAAAACATATTATTTTTTACATTATATTCCTCCCCACTTTTACCCTCATATATGATATATGAGATTGAGTGTGCGAGTCCGAAAAAATATAGAGTAAAACATATCATATACAAGAGTTGGATAGGGGGAATATAGAGTAAAACATGCACCAAGAGGCATCGAATTCCTATTAGTGCAAACCATTTTTAGAGTGCAAAACCTGATGAAAGGTTTGCACCTCTAGGTATTTGATCCCTTTGGAAGCATGATAGATGTAGAGTTAAGATGGAGCTTGATAAAGATATTTTAATGGTATGTTGTTGAATATGAAGGAGGACATGTGTGATTCCTTCCATGCTAAACAAGCAGTTTAAATGTGGCATATATATATATATATATATATATATATATATATATATAATGGTTAAAAAAAATAATGGAGAAGAGAGATGTGTAATTCCTTCCAAAGTTATCATGGATTTGTTACATGGAACAATGTAAATCCATCTTAACTCTAAACTGATCATGGACTAAGAGACATCAAATGCCTAGAAGTGCACACCTTTTTTAGAGTGAAAAACACGAGGAAAGATTTTCACCTCTAGTATTTGATCCCTCTTGATGCATGATAGTTGTAGTGTTAAAAGGGATCTTGGTTAAAACATTTTGATGGTATGTTTTTGAATATGAAAGAGATGTATAATTCCTTCCATGCTCGACATGGATTTGACAAATGGCACACACAGACGTGCTCACATATTTATGACAACCGAAAAACAAATCCATCTTAAATTTGTATCCATCATTTGCAAAGAGCGATCAAGTTCCTTTAGGTGCAAACCTTCCTCAAGTTTTTTACTCTAAAAGAGGTTTCCGCCTAGACTAACTTTTCAATTTCCTATATTTCTGTCTTTTTATAGCATATTCAAATTTATTGTAAGAGTACCTTCAATAATCCTTCTAAGTTAACATATTTTTGTTTCTCTATATTTACATCATTAACTTGCATCCACCTAGTAAATTTTATCTAGTTTAATTTTAATTATATATATTTAGTGGGGGTAGGGTATGTATATCTAGTTTAATTTTAATTTAATTATATCTAGTTTAATTTTAATTATATATACAGCCTGAGTGGGCCTAATGGTTAAGAACATGTGCTTCCTCTTAAGAGGTCACAGGTTCAAATCCAGAGGGGGGTATACCTTCGTAGACTTTACGAGTGAAATCGTAGGGTATGTATTTGTGATTAATATTACAATTGAATAGATATAAGAAATCTAAAAATATTTTATAATATATATTTTAAAATTAAAAATAATAAATATTTTTCAATGCTTTTCTAAGTTAAGTTCCCACTAATTAAAATAATTAACATAAAATATGTGAAATAAATTAGTTAACATTTTTTTCAATTCTAATAAAACTTTGATAACATCAAAATATTAATTCTTAATTAAAATAAGAGAGAATAAAGAATAGTAGTTTATATGCGTGTATGAAAATTTTCAATATTAATAATTTTTTACCATATTAATATTAAAATTAGTTAGCTTTAAAAAATTAGCTAGTTTTAAAAAAAAATAGAGCACATGAGAAAAAACCATTTTTAAAATATTAATATTAACAAAAATAATATTACAATTAAATAATAAAAAAATTTAATACTAAAAATGTTGATTCAAACATAAAAATTGAGTAATATCTTTTAAAATTAAATACAATGTATATTATATTAAAAAATTAATTATTATTATTTGTAATATTATCCATTTTTATTTTCATTTTCATCATTTATTAACTGATAATAATTAAATGAAAACTTTATATCTAAAAATAATATTTTAAATTATAAAATAAAATATTAAAATAAAACATTTAATTTTTAAGGAATTCTTAATAAATTCAATTTAATTTCAATAGAACTTAATCAATATCATTAAATAAATTCTTTTTATCTGAATAAATTCAAATAAATTTCAATAGAACTTAATCAATGTCATTAAAGACTATTAAAAATTATAATTTATACCAATAAAAATTCCAGGCTGAACAATCGACCCTAATAATCATTCCAGACCGCTACTATCTTTCAATTTATTTTCCACTCACAAAAAATATTCTATAAACATAAACTGAACACAAAATTATCTGTATACCACCATAATCTGAACATTGTGATATACCATAAACTGAACATTTGGATAAAGTAAACGTATGTATAACGGAGGTGTTGTAATACCGAATGTATTTAATGGCATCTGTTCAATACTCGTGTAGTAATGAACACGAATTCATCCGAGCTGGTGCGAGTCGTAGTGTCCGTCCGGAGATCTAGGAGATCTCCATCTGCCCTCTGTATTTTTTATGAGGCCTTTATTTTCCTCTTGCCACCAGTGGGGTGGGATATGAAGGCTATCGAGCAATAAATCGCAGCTCTTGTTGACAAGTGCTGGATCTCTACCTGAAGAACTAAAAGGCTCCTTCTCCCCAACAAAGCCATCAATTAAATGAAGATAA